>PVKN010030749.1:0-12654 GCA_004027915.1 Capromys pilorides
GGCAAGACATCCCTCATAGAGGCTAATTGCTCAATACATTACTTTGACATCTTGCTTTTAAATTCCTCTTTATCACATTCATATTGTTACCATTGTATCATATTTGTGCCACGTTCAATAGCACAAAGTACATGTAAATTTTTGTACTCCTTTAGGTTTTATTCCAGGCCACACACCATAAAGATCTTTTACATATTCTTTTCCTTTTTTTTCCCTTTACTTTCCTTCCTCTTTCCTTCCTTTTATAGTAGCTGTCTGAATGATTCTCAATGCCTTTGTCTCTTCCTCATATTCATAATGTGAAATTATGTCCAGGCTATTTCGTTTCTGTGTTTAGTTAGCTCTTCAACTCCCAAATCACAGCGGCTTCAGGCAAAATATTTTTTGTTGCTTTTGAAGGCAAGGAGAGCCTGTTCACCATTTTCCATTTCAGCTAACCTGAATCTACGTATACTGAGCTCCTGGCATGGCAGGCATGGTAGACTCGACCTTACTTAGTAGCAGAATTTTCTAATTCAATCCAGACTGAGACTCGTTAAGAGTCCCTTAATTCAACTCTTTTCCCTGTATGGCTTCAGGAAAACACTGACTGGTTCTCCAACAGAGGTACCTCTCTGCAAAGGTCAGAATACCAGATGAACTGGCATCATAATTCACTGATACTATTTTATATAACTACCTGCAAACATGTCAGAGTTTTGCAAATTTTGGAAGCCTGTGACTTACTTTCAGACTTCAGTATTAAAACCTAGTGTCTGAGCACATACACTTTCAACACTGACTCCATCTCTACTTAAAAAAAAAAAAAAAAAGATCAAATTCAGCAAATGCAAAACAGTAAAAAAAGTCTGAATTCAAAGCTATTAATCATAAAAACATAATTAATGAACAACATCTAAATAAAAATAAATAATCCTCAGCAACATAACCCATTGAAATGTTAAACTCAGCAACTAACTGCAAAATGTAAGAATAGCTATGTATTATTATTTGTCAAAGAAGGAATAGGATGTTTTAATCAATCAAATATTACGGCTCATATAATGTAATGCTGTCAAATGAAGAAATCTTCTTAGGGTTCTGTAGTTTCCCAAAGATTGGAGGGTGGGGAATATTAATATCGTTAAAGTAATGTTTGATTTCTTAACTGAAATCTGGTATATTCTGTTCCAATGAAAATTTACACTTTTCAATGTCTTACAATTTTAAGGAATTAGTAATCTTAAGAAATGCCTATTGTTCCTTCCCTGTTCTATCTGCATATTGCATGTACACCAAACACTCAGGTTTAATCTGATCTCCAGTCATCAAATTTGTGTTTATTCGGCCAGGCACTTGTCCTCTGAGTACCGCGCCACTTATTGCAGGAGCACTGTAAGGTCACAATCCTTTCCGATTTTCCTGTGCATCTCAATTAGACTGGAAACTGGATGGAGCTGGATAATTTCATTTCCTTCGAATGCTCTAGGGGACTTAAGCGCGTTCAGCAAACACTGCTTGGGTGCACTAAAGTGCATCTACTTCGGGGGTGCCCTCCTGTGTCCATATTTGAGCTTCTCTGAGCTCACTGGCATTGCTTGTTTCCTATGAGAACAAAGGAGACGGGCGTGGTGACTCAGGCCTGTAATCCCAGCACGTGGGAGGCCGTGCCAGCGCGGTATCGACGCTAAAGCAGCTCCTGTGACATCTGAATAAGAAATGTGACCCACGTCCAGTGCGTTGAGGAAAAACGAACCCTCCCTGCGGCCTACGCATAGTGTAAAGGCACGTTATCTAAAAGCCCACGGCAGAGCCTAGTTACCAGTTTACCCTGGCATCTGGAACTGCCTCAGCGCTAAGAAGTTGACACAGCGGCAAGGACCGCGGGTCCGCAGCCAGCTTGCAGCGTAACGGCCCGACGCAACTGCGCCTGCGCTGCCTCTGACGTCGCCCGCCGCCCGGACCTAGAAAATGAGTTGGAAATGACAGCGTTTTGCGGCAGCACAGTGACTTACGGCCACCCCTCGTGGAGCGGCGTTACGGGCGAAAGCGAAGGCGGGAGCGGGAGCGCGGGTGCCGTGGGTTCCCCGCTAATCGGAATGACCCAGTCGGTGGTCGTGCAGGGTGAGCTGCGCCGGGACGTGGGGACCGCCGCCCATGCAGCTCCGTAGTCTGCTTTCCTGCCTAATGACCGTTTTCTTCTGCTTTGGTCGCAGTCGGCCAATGTGGAAACCAGATCGGCTGCTGCTTCTGGGACCTGGCGCTGAGGGAGCACGCCGCGGTCAACCAGGTACCGGCAGCCGCTCGGAGTCCCCTCGCCTGTCACCAGGCTCTTCCAAGAAACAAGCAGGAAACGTCTTATGTGAATTCCTATGTGTCCGAAATAGGTCATGAGATGCTCCCGGGGACGAACGTAGCTGGGTTTGCTTTTGTGTTTAAATCGCCTATCGCAGTTAGACCCAGACCCATTTCTCCTGGTTCTCAGGGTCTTTAATACTGTTCCTGTGAAGAGCAGGCAGTAAATGTTCAAGTTCCTTATAGGTAACACGTGTGGTTATTATCCTTGATTCACTAATTAGCTTCTAAAATGACCAAAAAAATCAGAAAACTCATTTGATGCGCCTGTTCGCAGTCCTGTGGAAAATCCTCTTCACTCCCTGCCGTACTTAATCTGTAAATCTGGCTTTTATTCTGTTCCACACAAATATTGGAAAAATCAGCCTAAGCGTTTTTGAGGTATTTGCTTCTTGTTATAGTCACATATTAGCCATTGCAGTGCTGTGAAATTATTAAAAGGACTTTATTTGGAAAAGAGTTGGAATATAAATCCTATATCATTGTTTTGTTTTTTTTAGAAAGGAATTTATGATGAGGCAATCAGTAGCTTCTTTAGGAACGTGGACACCAGGTAAGATGGGGCTAAAGTATGTCACAGCAACATAATCCTTTCTTTTCACCTTAACGATTTGGGAGAGATTTTTTTTTTTTTTTTTAAGGGCCTACAGGGTGTTCAGGGTCTCACAACTAGATCAGACTCCTAGTGATCTACCTATTTACAGCCTCCAAAGAGTGGGGGATTACAGGCATGCGCCACCTCACCCAGTGCCCAGTCTCAGTTGCTGTCTCAGTGTGCCCCAGTGGTGGGGCCCACCCAGCAGGCCCAGGGATCAAACCCCCAGCCCCTGTGCCTGCTTGCAGGTGCTTTAATCCGCTGAGCTATTTGGCGGGCCTTTGAAAACATTCTTGTACCAAGAATGTTTTCATAGTCTACAGAATAGGACAGCAGATTGTTCTCCAAATCTTATTAAGGAACAAAAGAACCTTTTAACTTAACCTTGAAGTAAATTTACTAAAGAGAAGCTGGATTTTTCTCTGAGGATATCTTGTTAGCACAACTAGTAATAGCTAACTTTTGAAAAAATTGTTTTATTTCTTTGGTATTGTGATCAAGAATAGTTGCCCTAAGTACAGATTGTGGCAGAATGAAAGAAAATTTGTATGTACTGCATACAACAGAAGTTACTTTCGGGCAACCTCAGGGACCGTGGGTGGATCCCCAGCACATGTGCTGCACCAGCCCCACCCCCAGGGCAGGCTGAGCCAGCTAGAATATTAAAAAAAAAAAAGTTACTTTCATGTAGTAAATACATGTTAAGTACCTTATTAAGACTATCTGCTCAATAACTTATTTTGACAGAATAAGTTGCAAAAGCAGCAGGCAATAAATAGTGGCAGTGACACCTCTATTTCTGTCCCTTCTATTTTATTCCTTAGGGTGAGTAGCACTCGCATGCTTCATCCTAGCGTCACATCCTTGATCCCAGTAGCACACATCCTTAACCCAGCCACCTTCTATGACCACATGAGGCTTTGAGGGGACATCTAGACGCAAACGGTAAAGCACAGATGACACAGCGTAGCTGAATTTGAGTGAACGTTACTTAGGCAGTTGGATTTGGCCTAAGGTCTGTGGTTTACCAACCCCTATCCTATAGCTTCTATGTTTTCTTTTTGTATAAAATCTAGAAAAGCTACACAACAAGCAGTGGATTGCTTAGTAACTATGGAAGAGAGTGGGAAGTTAGGTGTACTATACCTGGTGTCACCTGTCTTTATGAGATATAGTTATCGTATATGCCAGTTCTATTTGTAGACCAGAACATCCTCTCCCCTAAATTCTTTTTTTTTTTTTTTTTTAATGTATTTAGTACAGGGTCTCACTACACAGATGAGACTCATAGTGATCCTCCTGTTTTCAGCTTCCCAAGTGCTGGAATTGCACCAACATCCAGTCTCAGTCTTGGTCTCAGCATGCCCTCAGGGCAGGGCCAGCATGGCAAGCCAGGGATTGAACCTGGTCCCTGTGTCTGTCTAAGCAGGTGCTTTAATCCACTGAGCTATCTGGCCAACAACTCCTCTAAATTCTTACAAGTTGGCCTTTGTGATAGCTGTTCAGATACTGCTCCTGCTAAGTTCATGCTCTGACCCATTCCTTTCTCAATAACTCTTGTTGAACATTACATGGGTAACATAATGAGTTATGTAAGAGGTTTTGTTTTTCACACTCAACTACTTTATGTAAATTACATAAAACAGATTTAATAAAGGATATATGTAGATATCTTAAATCTTTTATCTGAAAGTAACTTGACATTCAAGATATGCCCATAAGTTTATATTATGTGATAGGTTTTTCTGAATACATTCTTTCCCAATATCGGGTTTCGGAAGGAGGGAAACAGAGGGATGACACTTGCTCTTTCTGTCACTATCAACAATAGCCTCTGTGTTCACCAAAATATCTTTCAAAAATGAAACCACATCTTCATGTACACATCTTTATCAAGTTGTACCTTTTTAACAGAATGATAAACATTTACCTATAACAGGAGTTGGAAAACCTTTTCCATAAAGGACCAGAGAGTAAATATTTTAAGTTTCCAAACTATAAGTTCTGTTATAGCTACTCAACTTTTTACAGCATGAATGTAGACATAGTGTTTCAGTTACTTTAATCATTGCTGAGACAACATACCCACCGCCCAAAGTTGAAGAAGGAAAGGTTTATTGTAGCTCACACTTTGTAGAAGTTTCAGTCCATGGCTGGCTCTCAGGCAAGGAAGCATAGCAGAGGAGCATTGCAGAGGACAAATAGTTCGTAACAAGCAGAAGAGAGCAAAGCAGCAAGTGGTGGTGGCAGTGACAGCTCTACTTCTGTCCCTTCTGTTTTATCCCTTAGGCTGAGTAGCAATCACATGCTTAATCACGCTTAATCCTAGCAGCATACCATGATTCCCAGCAGCATATCCTTGGTCCCAGCAGCACACACCCTTGACCCAGCCACCTCCTAAAAGCCCCACCTATGACCACAGGCTTTGAGGGGACATTGAGACACAAATGGTAATGCACAGATGACGGAGCATGGCCAAATCTGAGTGTTACTTAGGTAGTTGGATTTGGCCTAAGGTCTGTAGTTTACCAACCCCTATCCTATAGCATCTATGTTTAATTCATCTTCCCTTCAGTTAGTGTGCTTTGTTGCAAACTAATTTTTATTGATCCAAATACGGTCAGAGACCTTAGAGAAAAAGCCTTCCTCATTGATGTGTAACTTTTATGTCAGTTGTGTGTTTGACTGCAACAGGCAACCTCACAGTGATAGTTTAAGCAATGATGGTATGCTTACTATCACAAACACATCTGAATGTAAGATAATCTAGCAGGAAGATCAGCTCTTCTCAATTATTTTTGAAGAAAAATGCCTAAATGATCTAAATACTGTGTCTGTTTTAGTGTTCTGTCTTTATTATGTTGACTTTTTGTCCTCATTTATTCATGACTATAAAATAGTTATCTCTGCTCCAAGAATCACTTATATATGTATGTTTGGGACAGGAGAAAGGAGTTTGGCACTAACTGCATCTGTTCTTTTTTATCCTAAAAGCTTCCCAGGGTGCCTCTGCTTATCTCATTTGCTAGAAGTGAATTACATGATCAGTCCTAAGAATAGGTCAATCTAGGGACATAAGAACTTCACTTTTTCAGCTAACAGGAGGCAAAGAAGAGATTAGAAATGGCCTTTGTGTCTGCTTCACCTGACCTATATTGTATAAATTAGGGATAACGTTATTAGTCCTGGGAGACTATATTCTTTCATCTCTCCTTTTGTTTGTTTTCATCTTGCAGGGTGGTTGGTGATGGCAGCAGTATTTCCAGGGGGAAAATACGTTCTTTAAAAGCACGAGTAAGATATATGTTTGGATACTTACATTCATGTGTTTTTAAAAATAACTATACTTCATAACGCCCATAAAATTTTAGGTTGACCTCCTGAAATAACAATACTAACCATTTTTAATACAACATTTTGTGTCCACCGGAAATATGAAAACTTTATGCTTACTGTAAAAACATTGTACATTTAGCATTTTCTCTGTGTTGAGGGAAAAATACTTATCTAGCTAAATGATATGGAGAAATGGTTTCTTAACTACAAGGACTTTCCATTTAAAGATGATGAAAAATTAATTTCCATAGGAGTTACTACCATGGCTAAACAGATCCAACCATGTTCTAATGAATAAATACCATAACCATTATATATATATATATATATATATATATATATATATATATATATATATATATATGGCCGGCTCAGCCTGCCCTGGGGATGGGGCTGGCGCAGCGTGTGTGTGGTTGGGAATTGAACCACGGTCCCTGCAATTGCCTAAGCTTGCCTAAGCAGGTGCTTTAAACTGCTGAGCCATCTTGCCAGCCCACTAACCACATAATTTTTTCCGGATGAAATTCAGGTTAGTAGCCAATATGTGTAGTATTAGTCTCATTGCAGCATTTCCCTTTTATGAGTATTTCTCTGTAAAGTAAGTTTCTTTCTGATTGTTCATTAGTAATCTTTGACTATAACAAAGTCAGTTTAAATGCAATGGAAAAAAATTGAGTTACTGAGCATCAGCCTTTCTGTTGGAGCTTAAAAACTTGGGTAGCCATAGTGGTATGACACCAAGGAACCAGCTCCTGTTTCTGTGATCTCTGATGTCCTTCAAAAACAAAACTTAAGGCGGAGGTCATGTGCTTGTAAGCTGTTAGGATAGTCAATTAGCATTTATCTGCCCCATGACATAAAAGCTAGCATCCCATTCCAAACCTTCCATAGCGAGAAAAAAACACTGATATTTCCTGGATTTCCTGGATTATTCCCAATTCGAGATCTTTCCAACTATTGCATAATTGCAAATGGTGGAAGATAGATGAAACAGTACTGGAAAAGAATAAATCAGCATATTTCTGTAGCCTTTGACTTTTATCTGAGAAGGTACTATGGTTTTCTCTTAGCAACTCTTAAGGTCCCAGACTTTACAAAATAACTTGGCACTTGCATTCCTCCTTATGTCTGTTATCTTAGGTTAATAGACAAACACTTAGAATTTTGTAAACCCTACGTTACCATTAGGAAAAAGCCAGAAGCTATTACCATATGGCTATGGAAGGAAACAAAGTTCTAGAACAGTTTTGACTCTAGAATTTGAATGCCTCTGTGAACTCAGAATACTCTGTCAAAATTTAGTTAATGCCCAGTGGAAAACCAAATGAAGCACTTGATATGACTGAAGAAGCATTAAAAGAGTTACACATTTTATCAGGATTTTAATGCTGATTGAGTAGGAGAGTGATGGTGGTACCAAAACTCACCAGGAGGAGTTTAAATATCAGTAATGTGTTCCAGGTATTGTCTCTGCTAGGTAGTAAGTTGTGTGCCTTGCCTGCCTTTACTCCTCCATGAAACATCTCAAACTGGTTTTGGAGCACAGCTAAGTTTGTTCTTCTTATAATCTTAAGTTGGTTTTTATACTACTACCACAATTCTCTTGTAGTTAGTTCGATGTTAAAGGCAGCATTTAAAATGAAATTGTATATTGTCAGAAATACCTTTTTAAAAATCTATAATTTCCATTGTATGTCCCTGTAGAGTTAGTTATATCTATCTAAGGTGCATAAAATGTATAAAGTGATTAGACATGTATAAAATGATTGCTACATATTATA
This sequence comes from Capromys pilorides, assembly GCA_004027915.1. Taxonomy (NCBI): domain Eukaryota; kingdom Metazoa; phylum Chordata; class Mammalia; order Rodentia; family Capromyidae; genus Capromys; species Capromys pilorides. Next base: position 8,047 of record PVKN010030749.1, read on the forward strand.
AGGAACATGTTTATAAAACAGTTTTATAGCATTTGTAATACACTGCTACAATATTTATATCTTCCAGTGAGTAGTATAACAACAAATTCACAGAACTTGTTTAAATTGTAACACAATTATAATCATTAATCTGTGAGTCAAGCTTGACTGCCCCCTTCAGTTAGGTAGTAGATCAGAGTTTGGTGGTTAGGAGTGAGGTTTGTGGCCACCAGAATATATGGGTCTGAATCTCAGCTCTACCTTTACTAGCTGGGTGATCATAACCCCAATTACTTAACTTTTGTAGGCCCATTTTCCTCGCATGTATAATGAGAATGATGATACCTGTATGGATTAAGTGGACTGCTATGTATAAAACATTTACAATGGTGGCATGTAGAAACTGCTTAATGTTAGCTATGTGGTCACAAGAACTGAAAAAGGACCATCAACCAAGCAATTATCTGAAGTACTGAATTCAAGTTAAGATTGTGTTCTCTAAGGTTATTTCAGAAATTTTCAGTCTTGCCTTTTTACCTGTCTTCTATATTACACCTTTTCCTTGCCTTCACTTTTTGTTTTGTTTTATTTGTGCTACAGGGGGAGGGGTCATTCTTGTTTTGTTCCTGGTACTGAAGATTAAACCAGGGACCTTATATACATGCTTTACTGCAGAGCTACACCCCCAGCTCTCACTGTAGAACATATAGAAAGTAAAAGAAACAGGAGAAGAAGCACATAATCCTACTGCCTGTTTACATTTTCTGTATATCCTTATGTTCTTTGTTCTTCTACTACTGTACTTAGTTGTATAAGGTATCAATATATGCAGTGAATATTTTTACTTGCTATAGTAGAAAACAGATTGCCATTAACTCCCCTGAAAAACTCCCCCTTACATCAAACACATAAATCCCATCCTTCTTACTATCTTGTGAAACAGATTGGAAACCCTTTACTTGTCCTTCAGTTGTGCTGTCATGGCTGCCTCTGTATCCTGAATCAAGTCAGAACATTTGGTTTTGGACCATTCTGACTTTGGAGAGAGGCAGACTTTGCACAGTGCCACGTCTGATGATGAAGGTAGATGAGCATCCTGTAACATTTTTTAAAGCTTGCAGTTCTGGGGATGGCAAGCAGCAGCAGCATTCACCATCTGTTTTGATCACGTATTATAAAAAGTTGGGAAAGACGCCTAGAATTGCCTTAAAAAAATGATTAGAATAAGGAGACAATTGAAACAAAGCAGAGTATTTTGAGAGAGATTAATGGTAGTGTATTTTTTCCTGGTACAGATTTTGAAAATATTAACATTCAGCACATATGCCAGTTATACTTCATGTGTTTTCATTTTCTTCATTGTAGTATAGGTTATTCTCCATTTGAATAAAGTATAGTATAATAAATTTTAAGTTGTAAATTACTTGGAGGAAGGGACTGTTGTATCTTTAACATTTATTCAATGCCTTGGTAAGTTTATTCATTTTAATTATACAGTTCTGGGCTCTGATTCATGAAGAACACCATAGTGTTCCCAATGTACAAATGAATTACTGATGCATCCTTACATACATCTTGAGAACTTTTTCGAATAGAAATTAACCATCTAGATTTCTAAGACTTTGTGAGAAGCTCAGTTGAGGGGTTGTTGGGTCCTTGTTTTAACCATTTAGCATTTTGGAGTAGAATAAGTTTAGAATCCATCTTTTAATTAGATTCCACCTTTTGAAGAGAAGGAAATTGCTTTTTAATTCTTACATAGATCTATATCAAGAATGTGATAAAGCTTAAGCTATAAAAAGAACGATGCAACTAACAGCTTGTAAGTTTTCATTTCTGAAGCGCTCCAAAGGAAAATATTCCAATCACATTTTCTCTTTCAGGCTGTCTTGATTGACATGGAAGAAGGGGTAGTGAATGAAATTCTCCAGGGACCTCTGAGAGATGTATTTGATAGTAAACAGCTCATCACTGATATTTCTGGATCAGGAAATAATTGGTGAGAATAGGTTGAACATGAAGATTGAATATCACCTGTAAAATCCCAAGTATTATTTCCTTCTAGTAAATCCTACTGATGGCCAACGTCAGGTGCATTTTGCTGTACATCAAGCTAGGTTGCTTAGTCCTGTCCTCCTTGACTTCATAAACTGTGCTTAGAAACCACCTGTTAAAGAAAAACATGAATCATGAAAAAACTGATTTATGAAGTTACTTGTATAATTTATTATACAGTAGTAGTTACAAATTTTAAGTGCTTTTATAAGCTGCTTGCTTATTTAATTCTCACAAGTTCTCCAGTTGGTCAGCATAAAGCTTATACAGTGATGCAGTCCAGACCAAGCTGGGCCTGAGGCTGTTCAGGCCCTTACACAGGGAATAGTCTTTTCTTTTTAAGTGATTCAACAGTAATCTTAAAAAGACTCATTGACTGTTTTTGATATTTTTTAAAAAGATAAAGAGCTCCTTGTTGTTTCCAAATCTTATATTTATTATTTTAAGAGTTTGGTACCAATTCCTTGGGTTGATAATGTGGAGTGATGTATAATTTTATTAAAGCATGAATTTGAATCTTACGTTATGGGAAACTTATTTAAGGAAAACCAGTCACTTAATAAGCAAGCCTGACTGATGACCCAGCTGGCTTTCTCTAATTGTCATATAACTTAGTACACCTGACTGCATGTAATGGAAAAATGATTTTGATTCTGTAGTTCCTCATTAGTGACAGTTCACAATGAGCAACCAAAAACCGTCGTGGAGCCTCAGGAGGATCAATTTTCTACCACTTGCCGTTTTATCTAAAGGGTGATTTCATCTTCCTCTTCCCTACCAGGATGGATTATTTGAAAGCTTTTCATCTTTAGTATCTCAGTAGTTGGTGTCAGTCTGGTTTTGCAGTTTAGAGTTTGTTTTTCATTTTTTATGAGTACTTGATTGCAGTCCATAATGATTACATGTACTGTGGGGAGTTCATCCATGCACACAACACAGCTTTGTTCTCTGTTTCCTGCCCCACATGTTTCTCCCTGCTCCTCACAACTTTGATGCTCCTCCCCATTACAAAAGCTATATTTCCATTTCTTTCAATTCCTTTTTTCTTTCTTCCCTCCCTTTCTTTATCTCCTGTTTCCCTTCCCATTTGAAAAAAAATGTCTTTGTTTTAATTTTGCTCTTTATATTTAGGGTTTCTCATTTTAAAAAATAGAACTTTAAACTTGGTGTCTCATTTGTTTTAAAGTGCATCCATTTACTACAAATGCTTACAAGTTACCCTTTGTATCAGAACAGTACTCCATTGCATCTAAGTGCCACATCTTATTTATCTGTTGATGGGCATGTAGGTTGCTTTCAGGATTTAGCTATTTTGAATTGGGCTGTCTTTCACTCTTTAAAGAAAATATCTAGAAGAGGACTGGGTGGGTTAAATGCAGTTTCTGAGTTTAAGTGTTTTGAGGCATCTCTGTTCTAATCTTCGTAGTGCTTATACTAGTTTGTGTTGCCACCAAAAATGTAGAAGACTTTCTTTTCCCACAGCCTCACCAGCATTTGTTACTTGATTTCTTGACAGTAACCGTTCCTTCTGGAGTAAGATGGTATCTCAGGATGGTTTTGTATTTCTCTAATGGCAGACAGTGTTAAACATTTTTCATGTGTTTATTAGCCCTCTGTACATTTTCTGGTAAGTAGCTATTCATTTTGATTACCCATTTTTTTGATTGGATCTTTTCTCATTGATTAATGAGACAAAATGCCCAACTTCCACATTTAAAGGAGAGAACATTTATTTTGGCTTATAGTTTACAGAGTTTTCTGTGCATAGTTGGTTGTCTCCAAGAGAAGATGGCAGGGTGGGGGGCATCACAGAGCAGAAACAATCTTGGCAGGCAGAAAACAGCAAAAGCAGCAGCCTGTCTCTCTCCCTTTTGTCCTTCCACACTACCCATAACCAAGGTAGGGCACCCTTAATCCCAGCATCACCCGTCCTAGATCCAGCCACCTCTGAAAAGCTCTGTGTGTGATTGTATGAGGCTTTGTGGGCACATGTAGATATAAGCCATAGCAGAGTCTCCTACTGGGGAGATCTAATCTTTTTTGTTTCTTTATGTGATGTTAGTCTTTTGTCTGAGGACTAACTGGTGAAAAAATTCCTATTCTGTAGGTGGTTTCTGCTGTTTCCTTTGATGTACAGACATAATCCCATTTGTTTATTCTTGGTATTATTTCTTGTGCCACAAAAATTCTGTTCGGAAAGTTCTTATCTACACCTGTCTTCAAGAATTACATGAGCAAATTAACTGTTTCTGTTTTAACATTTAGGTGCTTGATTTATTTTTAGTTTAGTGCCTGCCAAGAGACTGACTGGTCTAGACTCAGTCTTCATTGTGCATATCCAGTTTTTCCCAGCACCCTTTATTGATGCAGCTATCATTCCTCCAGTATATATCTTTTTTCTCAATGATTAGATAGTTGAATGTGTCTGGAATTGTTTCTGCTTTCTCCATTCTGATCCACTGATACATATTTCTGTTTTGTACCAGTACCTTACTGTTGTTGAATTACTGTAGCAATAAAACTTCAAATTTGGGATTGTGATGCCTCTTGCTTTTCTATTGTTAACACAGAATT
>PVKN010030750.1:0-12655 GCA_004027915.1 Capromys pilorides
GGACAGCACAGCCTTGGAGGGAGACCAAGATGCTGCCGAAATGACCTGAGACTGCAGATTCCTGAGATGCCAGAATCATTCTTATCTGAAGGAAACAGTCTCTGGTCTCCCCGCCGCCCCCACAGGAAGCAGAGGACTGGAGTGCTTGGATGGGGAGGTGGGTGCTCCAGGAGCAGCCGTTGTTTGGAGACAGCGACTAACAGTTCTGGGGGTGCCAGAGATCAGTAACCAACACAGCAGCCGCTGGACACCGCCTCCAGGCCGGATACCTACTTGGGAATCCACAGCATCCAGTGGGCTGATCCCAGTAGCAACACTGAAGCTCGGGTTCCTGGGAGACGCCACCAAATCGAGCAGAAACACAGTGGAACGTGGACTCTCTGAGTCCCCGTCACGGAGCTGCGTTTCTACGGCTGCAGAGGCATCTCGGCCCCTGTTCTCTTGGCCTTCCTTTGGGACACTCCAGGTTACAGTGCAGGCGCGTCTGCCTAGCTCTTGCCCCGATCCTGTGTCTGGGCGTCACCGAGGCCCCACGGGCTCCAAAGCGACAGGACAGGGGCCTCGCCTAGGGGCTCAGCAGCGCCCTCTGTGGGGCCAAGGTTGAGTGCCGTCCTCCCTCTCTTTAGAGCACACTGGAGAGGAAGGAGGGGGCGGGCACAGGGGACTCAGGGTGCCGCCCTCTGCAGGCCTTGCTGCTCCATCCTGCTCCCAGAGGCCAGGGTACTGTGACTGGGTGCTCCGCCCCCTCACAGGCGGAGAGGGTGCAGGTAGCACGCTCACCTGGGTGACCGCATCTGGCTCCTGGGGATCTCCCTGTGCGTCATCTGTGTGACCACCCAGGTCGGAAGCAGTCACTTTCCTGGGACGCAAAGGCGAAAACAGAGAGGAGAGGCGTAGTCAGGGCAGGCAGCAGCTGCCCGAGGAAGGCGCCGCAGCGGGTCAGAATCCCATCCACCCTAGCCTCTGCTGCCCCTGCTGCCCACGTTGCTGTGCGAGGCCCAATCTTGGCAGCCCTCGGCTGGCCTGTGAGCCTGGGGGCCGCAGCTGTGATGGCACCCGCCCCTCAGCACTCTTCACTTACTTCCTGGCCATGGCAAGCCTCAGGCCCTCGCCCCTGCCCGGAGCCTCAGCCTGGCGCCCCTCACCAGACCCCATTTGCAGAGCCACTCCGACCACACTGACCACAGAGCAGGGCTTCGGTGTGCCCAGAAAGGACTCAGCACAGAGAGCCATGGGAGAGTGACCGCTCCTCAAAAGTGACGCCACTCAGATGGGGGTGGGGGCTTCCCAGGCTGGGCGCCCCTTACCCTGTGTTTTTTCCAGGCCTCCCCCATGCAGTTCACAGCTGCAGGCACAGGTCTCTGCCCTGAGGACCCAGCATCTGTGGGGACAAGTTATCCCCATGTTCTCCGGCCCTCAAAGCTGGGTCACCTGCCCCCATCCCGAGTGACCTGTGCCTGGCACACGTACCTTCGGTGGGCCCTGTGGCCCGCTTTGGTGAAAGACGCCTAGGGCGAGTACTGGCCCTGATCCCCTCTCCTTAAGAGTCAGAGGAGCCCACCATGTATGAGATAGGTGTGCCGCATAGGGCCTCTCGCCTTTGCGGGGTATGAATGCCCTGCGCGACCCGCAGCCATGAGCTTTTTACCTTCCTAGGCCGAGACTGGGCCGCGATGGCAAGGGCACCTGCATCCACATCAGCCACAAGACGTGACTGGGGCACGGTGGGTGGGGCTCACACAGAGCCACGGACACTCAACAGGCCTGCTGTGGGCTCCGGCCAAGCTGTCGAGTGCACGCTAGGCTCTGTGGCTCCACGTGCTTCTGTGGTTTATCTTATTGGGTGCACAGACATCAGGTGAACTGAGGCTGAATTTCTTGGGCTGTGGCCTGGAGCTCAAGCCACGCCTGTAGAACGGTGCCTGAGCCCAGGCGAGCACCTTGGTTCTTCCACCCAGTCAGGAGGCAGGTAGGGTGCAGAGGAGCATGGGAGGGGTGGGGTGTCCTGTCCACCGAGAGGCTCTGTCTCTCCGCTTGGGTCACTGTGGGGCAAAGTCTTTGCCCCAGCCGCGCCACTCCCATGCCCTGTAGAACCAGGAGCACCTTGATGAGGTTGCTGGCCGTGGTCACTGGTGGACCCAGGGCCTTGGCATTGGGCTGCATCCCAGCCCTTAGTTACCTAGGGTCTCCCTACATTCCCTAGGCAGGGATCCAGCTCCCTGTCTTCCTACCTCAGCCTCCCTCAGAGCTGAGGTTGCAGGCCTGGGCCGCAGGCTGGCTTACTTCCTTAGTTTTTCCAGTTCTGTTGCAGAACCCAGAAGAACAGAGAGAAACCAACAGACAAAAGGGGAGATTTACTTCTAGGATCTTAGATGCACATCAGCCCAGCCCAATGCCATCCAAAGTGCTGGGCATCAAGGAAAGAAAGGCTCTGGTTTCAGCCTCTGGCTGAGGAAGCTGGTCTTCAGCAACAGGGGGGACAGGCGAGGGACGGAAGCAGGACACAGCAGCTGGTCGTGTAGCCTCAGGGGACAACCCAGCCTCAGGAACCCTTCAAAAACAAGGTGGCGTAAAATGAACTGGACCTGCACAGAATAAGAAGTCACAGCTAGAGTGTGGGGGGAGCCTGAGGGGGTTCTCTTGCAGTCCCCATCAGTCCCCTCTGCCATCCCAGGGTCACCTTGAGCCATCGCTGTGTCCCCCTAGGCCACTCCGGGCAGCGTGACAACAGCTTTTGAAAAATTAGCAGCGTGGTTTGGGGAAGAGAAGATTACTTGGCTGGTTTGAGGCAGAAAGTGAATCCTTTTGTTTGTCTTTTGAATCTGAAGGCCTGGCCCCACCCCAGCCCTAGCCCCAGCCCCAGAGGCACCCCCCACCCCCACCCCGCCCCGCAGGCTGAGTCATGTTTCCTGTCTTCCTCCAACTTACAAAGCTGGCTCTCAGCTGCTGTCCTGGCTTGGAGCCACCTCGTGCCCCTCCTGACTGGGCAGGGTGGGTGCCCCCTGCCCCAGCCTGGTCATTACATGGCAGAACCTGAAGGATACCTCTGTCCATACCCCCCACACCCTCTCCAAAGCCCCAGGGTGTGACAGCACCAGCAGGGACTGAGTGTGGGGCTAGGAGCCAGGCCACGCCTGTGTTTACCCAGCTCTCTGGCGCTTTCCTGGGCGGGTGGGCTGCGGGGCTCCCATGTGTCTGCCCCTTCTCCTGCACCCTATGGCGAGGTTCACCCTGGCCATGTTGGCTCCGTTCCCTGCAGTCCTATGGTGTTGGACTTTTAAAAATGAATGACCCTGCATTTGACAGCATCTGGGGGGCCTAGGCCAGCTGAACTGTGGGGACCACAGGGACAGCACACTTGGGGGCCCTGTGGTTGTGGAGCAGGGGCCATGTGGCAGAGGGCCAGAGTCTGTGACCGTAAGTGTAAGTGGCCACCAATGTCCTGCAGCACAGGACACAGTGGCCGCTGAGCTTGGGGCTGCCCTGCTCTTTGCCCTGTGGTGGGAGGCAGTCCCCGTGGCCTGCTTGTGGTGCGTGGACACTCTGGGATTCTAGTCTGCAGTGCTGCTTCCTGGGCTACTGCAAGGTGTAAAGGAGTCACAGGGCGACTCGGCTGCCTAGCCCAGGCCGGCTCCCCTGGCCGTGTCCCCCTGAGGCTGCACTCACCCTGATGGAGCCCTCGCTTCCTCCTCAGCTTCAACATCAGGCAGTGTAGACTATGTGTCCATTGTCCTTGGGCAAGGTCAGGCATGCCAGGGGCTAGCCTGGGAGGGTGCAGGGGCCAACCGGCCTTCCACAGGTGACCAACAGCAACGACACCCAGGGGACAGCATGAGGGAGTGGGCCAAGGTGACAGATGGGACCAAGAGCTTCCTCAGCTCTGGCCCTGGCAACTTTGGGCCTCGTGGCCACTGGACGTCCCTGAGTCATTGGCTGCACCCTAGACGCCAGCATCTCTTTAGTATGATGATCAACAGCGTCCCCAGGGGAGAGGACACAGGCAGAGGGGGGAGGCATGGGGACAGGAGGCCTGGGCCTGGGGGGCATGGCAGCTGCATTGAGAGCCTGGCTCATGGAGCAGCGCCAGGTGGTACTGTGGGGTGGGGGTGGGGAGGGCCTGGCCCCACGCCGCGCACAGACAGGAGACCTGTGGTGGCAGGGCAGGGACTGCCGGATGTTGGCTGTGGGTCGGCTGGAAGCTCTGTACCTGCCCTCCATCAGGAGCACAGGGTGGCCAGGTCCTGGGGCCCTGGAACCGGACACCGGCATCCCACAGGTGCCACTGCCCTGGGGTCTCTGGCAGGTGTGTCCTGCTGACCTCCATAGGCTGAGGGTTCACACTCCCAACCACAGAGCCAGGAGGCCCAGGGCCACCATGCCTGTGTCCACTGAGTGATGGCCCAGGCAGGACTGCTGGGGACATGTGATCATCTCCTTGTCTCTAGGTGACCAGCCTGGGCTGGTAGTCCTCGGGCTCCTGTGTGCTCCAGAGAGGAAGCACTCCGGGGCCTGCGAGTGTGTGTGTGTGTGTGTGTGTGTGTGTGTGTGTGTGGCGGGGGCTGGGACTGTGGCACCAGGCACCCTCCCAGCCCTGCTGCTGGACTGTGTCACCAGGCTGCTGTGCTGCAGGGTGACCTGGAACCCCACGTGCTGTGCTGGCCTCTCTGCCTGGGTCTGTCCTGTGTGTGAGGCAGGAGTCACACAGGGGCGGGGGGGGAAGCAGCTGTGACCTTGAGCCCAAGAGGACCTCCAGTGGCCGAAGGTACTGGCCGGCCTGGCCCAGGCCCAGAGCCTAACCTGGAGCACGGCAGCCTCGAGGGCCTGGAAATTTACTGCAGCCCCGGTTCCCAGCCCAGCCCCGGGCCTGGACTTAAAGGAGTCATTCATGAGCAGGGCTGGGTGTGCCTGTCCCGGGAGAGGGTCCCTGTGGGTGAGGCGGTGGCCAGGGACAGCTGGAGGCTGGCTTGGTGAGGGACAGGGAGTCCTTTCACCCCAGGGAGCCAGCACACCTACGCCTGGTCCTCATGCCTGCGTTGCACACACTGCTGGGGGGCAGAGTGGACTCAGAGCCTGTGAGGTGGGAGGGCATCCCTGGACAGCTCGTGATAAACAGCAGGCCAAACAGTGTGGGTTTCCTGGGAACCCACAGCCAAAGCACAGAGGAAAACTGAGGCCCACTGCTGTGGGCCAAGGAGGGAGGAGCGTGGCTCCCGAGGTCCCTTTTGCCTTGGTGTCACAAGGGGAGGAGGAGCAGGACATCACGCTGATCTTATCCTTCAGGGAGCCCAGCTGGGGGTTGGGACCCGGCAGCTCGTGGGTTCCGGCAAAGAGGGTCAGGCTGGGGTGGGGGCCCACAGAGGTCAGCTGAGGTCTCAGTCTGCACCTCCATGACCCTGACTCCCGGAGGCCTAGCATGATACAGTGGGCACTGTCACCACCCCATCTTCCCACCCACCTCTCCCAGACCCTTCCCATGGGCATCTGCAGTCACAGCTGGCATCTAGTATGGGCTGCAGACCCCTGGCAGCAGATGAGGGCCCTCGACCTGTAGGCAGTGGGCACCAGGTGGGCTCCTCTCTCTGTGGGAGCAGGGAAGGGCCCCCACCATGCGGGCTGAGGTTGAGCTGAGTGATGAAGGAGCTCCTGCCCCCCTCGGGATGCCCAGCAGCCTTTGTGAAGGGCACTGTCTGGGCACAGCCATGACACCTGTCCTAGGGCGTCAGGGCAGGATGACAAAGGCCAGGCTTCTGAGTGTCAGACAGGAAGTCTTAGGGAACACCCTGACCAAAGCAACCACAGACCTCTACAGAGGAGCAGCTGGTTTTAAAGGGAAGACCAGCAGGCAGAAGAGGGGTGCTGGCCTGGAGAGACGGTTTCACCCTGAATTTTGGGGCTAGTGCCCAGGAGCCCTCAGAGACCTCGTGGTCTCGCACTAAAGCAACCCAGCATTCCCAGGCCCTGGGCAGCAGCCTGAGAACGGTCAGTGGTCAGCGAGGAGCAGGTTCAGGGTCCAAGGTCGCCCAGGTTGCCTCTGGGCAACACACACAGGAGGAGCTGGGCCCTGCTGGGAAGTCTCTTGGTGACTGACAGTCCCGCCTCCCCCAGAGCTGTCTGACCACCTAGCATGTGCCAGACGGTCCGGACCTGGGTGGGCCACACACGGTGCCACCCAAAGGCGCTCCTTGCCCTCCCATGGGGCACAGCTCTGGGGCTCAGAGATGTGGAACCCCAGCCCTCTCTGTCCGAAGCACCCACTCCTTGGCCCCCGCTGGCTCCTGGGCAAGTGGCAGGTGCTGCAGCCTGCATCCCCAGGGGAGGGGAAGGCGTGGCCTGCTCCCATGTCCAGCTAGAGACGGGGACATGTGGGCTACCAGGATGGGCAGAGCTGGGCCACTCCCTGCCCTGCAGCTCCTCCCTGTAGGGTGGAACAAAGCCGAGAGACAGCACAGGATGAGTTCAGAGACTCCAGAGGCCCCACTGGGGGCAGCATCCGGGAAAGAGGGGGCCGCTGGCAGCACCTCAGAAGCTGGAGGTGGAGCGCGGTGCTTTGGGGAGCTGGGCCAGTGCGAGTGTCAGCCTCTCCCTGAGAAGCCGATGCTTTGGGGTTGACCTGGATGGCTGTGCAGGGGCTGCTGCAGTGAGGAGTAGATGAAGAAGGGCCCAGAAGAGAGGGGTGCACCTTCCGGCACCTCAGGAGGCCTGGCCCTCCCTGGTCCAGAGTCCCTTGAACAGGGTGGGTTTGATGGGTGCCCATTTGCCAAGAAGACAGAGCTGTCAACCTACAGCAGAGGCACTGTTGCAGGGTCCCTGGGTGAGCCCCCAGCCTCCTGAGCCCTTTCGCCTCAGCTGTGGGTGGGGTGACAGGAGCTCGACCCTGGATAGTTTACAGTGGTGACATGTAACTGCCTGAGAACACATGGGAAGCTGGGTCTGGCACACACATGCCCAAGTGTGAGCTGCTGCAACCGAGAAGCTTTGGGGGTTAGACGAAAGAAGAAAAAGAGGGGGCGAGGCCTGGGATACCCCAGCTTCAAGATCCCACGCTGGGGAGGTGAGGCCAAGCAGCAAGAGTCCCAAGCAGCACAGGGCTCAGGGCCCGCCACAAGTGCCGAGTCCCTCCGGCGGATGCCACGCCTCCTTCTGACTCCAGCACTGGGACGGTGGAGGTGAAGGGCATCCTCTCAGAGCTGTGGCTGTGAACAGCAGGTGACCTGACTGCTCGGCAGGCGCTCCACCTCACAGCCGTTGTTGTCTGGGCTGCAAGGGGACACCAGCGTGCTGTCCAGGTGACCCACTGTGCACTGGGACCCTGCCTGGTGGCCGTAGTCCAGCACTGGGAGGCGGAGGCAGAGGATCATGGTTTGAGCCAAGCCTGGATAGCTTCACCAACGTGGCGAGACCCCGTCTCAAAGTAAATATAAAATGGTCTGGAGATGAAGTTCAATTCAGTTCCCAGTACCACAAAGAAAGAAGAAAAAGAGGGAAGCACAGGACCCGGACGAAGCCGCCAGGTTCTTCCTGCTGAATGGGAGCTGCGGTTGGGCACTGCTCCTGCGTCTCTCTTCAGTTGGTGAAACCACGTCCTGCCCCAGAGGGAGACGCCTCGCAAGCAGAGCCCCCGAGATGCAGAGTGCCTGAGCGTGGGACCCACCGGTGGCCACGCCGGGGACTTTCTAGCTGCGGTCTCTTCGTCCTGCAGAGGCATGGTAGTGACCGTAGGATGCGTGTGAAGGCTGGCTAACAGGCGCACGAGGCTCTGCATCAGCTTGCCAGCATCACCCAGAGGTCACCCATGAGCTCTCCCGACATGTGAAGGAGCGCAGCCCTGCTGCTCCACCCTAGGGACCCCAGCAGGCTGCTCACCCAGAGCCACGGTTTTGTCACCAGGGGCCATGCTAGGATTTGGATTTGGTAGAGGAAACAGACTAGCAAGGGTGCAGCGAGCCATCCTCTCTCTGGCAGCGTGAGCAGAGACCTGGACCCTGTGCGTGTTGGGATATTTGCTCCTGAGATGCAGACAAGGGGGAGCTGAAAGCTTGGACCTCCGGGCAGTGGCATGAGCACCGGGCATGGAGGTGACAGTTGCAGGAGACAGGTCCTGGTGGGCGCTGGATGGGCAGCTTGAGTGTGCGGGCCTCTGAGGTCACAGAGCAGCTGACTGCCCCGTGGCTGTGGATAAGTAAGCTCCAGGCTGGGCGGAGACTCACAGGGGCCAGGTGGAGCTAGCTGGGCTCAGTGGCCTGAAGCCCAATCCTTAGTCCCCTCAGGTGCTCTGTCCCCTGTGTGTTGACAGCTAGAAGCCTCCAGGAGGCTCAGTGAGACCCCAGGCCCCGGTTCTCAAGAGAGACCAGCACGAGGGAGCAGAGCAGGGCAGGAAGCTCCAGCCACCTAGGAGCCTGGGCCCTGGTGGGCCAGTCCCCAGGCTGCACACATGACCAGATGATGGGATGCACACTCAGGAAAGGCCAGGGTACCCTCAAGGAGCCAAGGGGGAGGAGGCGCTGGAGCTCTGGTAGACTTCCCCCACGTCACGGGCCTTTCACTGCCACCCCAGCCCCACCCACCTCGGTCTCTGCCCGCTCCCTCCTGGCCTGTCTCGCCAAGTGGTGGCTGCTCTGGCTTGCGCAGTGGCCTCGCCGCCCAGAAGGCTCCTCTGAGATCCGGCAGCCAGCAAGGCTTCTTGCACGCATGTGTCACCATTACACGCGTGTGTGGACACACCTGTGACTTGTCCTCACACCAGGCTTGTGCATGGAGGGCCCCTGGGTGAGGACCACACGGGCAGCCCAGCGAGGCCAAAGCGGTGGCAGTACTCGGGCAAGCTCAGTGGCCCCAGTGAGGCACTGATCCCTGCAGTCAGGCACCAGGACTCGGAGCTCGTGTGGTGCAAGTCAGCCTTCATCACACCTGGTCAGAGGCTGGGGTGCTGCCGCCAGCTGGGCACCCGTGTACCTCCCAGCCCCTCTTCCATCTATCTGCTGGCTCGGGTATCAGATGGGTGCAACTGGTCATGGTCCACACCGAGGGCACCTGTCCCTTCTTCCCAACCCCAGGAACAGCTCTGGGCAGCAACGACTGGGTCAAGGCTTAGGACCCAAAGTGGGGCAGCAGGGTGCACAGGCCCCAGGTCAGCACTGCTGAAACGCAGGCTGAGAGCCGGGTCCTGGCGTGGCAGGGCTGAAGCTGGCTCGTGGGAGGCTCACACCCACTTGTAGAGGCAGAGACCTGCCGGCATTGGGCTTCCTGCTGACAGGGAGCCGGGCATGGAGTCCAGCACCTGGCTCACCCTGGCGTCCCGCCGGCTCCTCTTGCCCTCAGTGCAGGCTGTCAGGAGAGAGTGCAGGACTGATGCCCCGTGGGTCTCTCGAGAGCCTGTGGATCAGAAGATAAACAAGCGTGAGCCCGGCCCACCCGTGGCTCCTTCCTGTCACAGTCTTGGGCTACAAAGGTTTAGGAACTAGTACGTTCCTTAGCATGCAGCAGACACCCTCACGGTGCCCCACAGGGGACAGCACGGTGCCTACGAGCTGAGGCGGGGCCACCTGCATGACCCATGTGCTGTCCCTCCTCATCTGTGCTGTCCACAGAGGGGCCACACCCACGGGGGCCAGGCTGCCTGATGGCAGCTGTCCTATTGTCCCGGCCTTGCCTGAGCGCTTGGTGGCCTTGCATACCTGGTACCCCGATGAGGTGTGCTGCCCTGCATCTCCTCCAAGTCTCCTCCCAAGCCCCCTTCTTGGGCACAGACCCCTTCTTAGCTGTGGGCAGAATCCTTAGTGAGGGACCTCACCCCACAGACAGCACAACCCTGTGCACCTGGCACGGAGCTGGGCACTATGACCCTGGGGTCCTGGCTGTGCCTGGGGCCTTTCATGGGCAGCCTCGAGTTTGTCCCCGCCCTGGAGAGCTGAGATGCTGTCCCCTCTGCTCACAGTCGCCTTAGGCTTGCGGCCCCCGAGGCAGACATAGCTAGCATGCTCCCTGATGTGACCTGTGACGGCCCCCTGCCTGTGTTCACAGGTGACTGCTGGTTGCTGGCTGCCATCGCCTCCCTCACCCTAAATGAAGAGATCCTGGCACGTGTTGTGCCGCTGGACCAGAGCTTCCAGGAGAACTACGCAGGCATCTTCCGCTTCCAGGTACCCGGGCCCGGCTCAGCACTGGCTCTGCTCTGGGGTGACCCCGAGACCACAGGAAGTGTGCAGCCTTCCTGGGACACTCAGGGGTGCTGGGCAGCCTGGAGCTCAGGAAGGGCTTCCCAAGCGGCAAGGGGGGGAGGTTGTGTTTGAAGCTCAAACTGCAGTTGTTCCCTCAAGCTGGGAAGTAAGGTGATGTTCTTCAGACTTGAGTGCAGACTTGGGGTGTGGGAGCCCTGGGTTCCGGCCTGCTGCTCTGTGCAGAGGGCTGCTGTGGGGGGAGGGGGTCTCCTCCAGGATCAGGCCCCAGCCCCCTACCCTGCCGTCTTCCCACAGTTCTGGCAGTACGGCGAGTGGGTGGAGGTGGTGGTGGACGACAGGCTGCCCACCAAGGACGGGGAGCTGCTGTTCCTGCACTCGGCCGAGGGCACGGAGTTCTGGAGCGCCCTGCTGGAGAAGGCCTATGCCAAGTGAGTGCCCGCCCAGGCCTGTGCCCAATGCCTGGGACCTGTGCCCAATTCCCTGGACTCCAGAGCTGAGGAGCTATGGATGGTCCCTTCTGCCTAGGAGCTCAGCTACATGAAGGGCCTTCTGGGCCACCCTCGACCTGAGGTCCAGGTCACACATGCAGGGTGCTGGTAGCACCCTGCTCTGGCGAGTGGCAGTTGCATGCCTCTCTGAGTGGCTTCTCTGAGCCCTAAAAACCAAGCAGCTGGAGAGCAGACCTGCCTCGAGCCCGGAGGACCCAGGGGGACTCCCATGGGACTAGACGGTCCTAAGGTCCTAAGGGGCAGCTGCAGGGATGCCAGAGGACACCAAAAACCCACAGGGGAAGACACGGCCCCTCAAGCATGGGGCTGCTGGAGGCGCAGACTGCAGCAGCGGCCTCCACCTGACCCCCAGGATCAACGGCTGCTATGAAGCCCTGTCAGGCGGCGCCACCACCGAGGGCTTCGAGGACTTCACGGGAGGCATTGCAGAGTGGTACGAGCTGCAGAAGCCGCCGCCCAACCTGTTCAGGATCATCCAGAAGGCCCTGGAGAAGGGCTCGCTGCTCGGCTGCTCCATCGATGTGAGTGGGGAGCCCTGTGCAGTCTAGCCCCGCGCCCAGGGAGCCCCAGGCAAACCAGGGGCCTCTGCCCTGACTTGAGGCCTGGTGCAGCACAGTGCCCTTCACCAGGAGCCAGGGGTCACGGGGCAACAGCCTGACCATCCGGGGTGCAGGTGATGGATGGGGTGAGGAGCCCCAGCCCCTGCCATCTCCCGGTCCCCCCAGCACTGACCTCTTCTCCCACAAAGGGGGCTGTGGGCCACAGCTTCCTGGCTCTATCTGGGCCTGCTGAGCCTTGGGAAACTGAGCCCCTGGGGAGGGAGTTGCCTCCCCCTCCCCAGGGCCATGCTGAGCCCTCTTTGGGCTGCAGAAAGCCAGGGCTCTGTGCCCACAGCAACTGACAAAGGCCATGCCCTGCCCAAGGGCCATCACCTTCACCCAGAAGCATCCCTGGCTTGGCACGAGAGCCCTGTAGGCCTTGGGGCGTCCTCGAGTCCTGCAGACCAGGTGGAGGCGGGCTGACCCCCTGCCTCTCTCCTCGGGACACCCAGAGGACACTAGTGTCTCCATCAGGCAGGGGTGGGCCCAGGCTCGGGAATGGGTAGGTCTGTCCTGAGCCCCATGAGCTGCGGCCTCCCCAGGAGAGGCGCACCCTCCCTAGCCTGCCATGGTTGGTAGTGCTGGGTGGTGCTGGGGGTGGGCACAGGGAGGGAGGGGCTGGCAGTGCTGAGCGTGGGTGACCCCGTCGTGGCCACCTTCACAGATCACCAGTGCAGCGGACTCGGAGGCCATCACCTACCAGAAGCTGGTGAAGGGGCACGCGTACTCTGTGACTGGGGCCGAGGAGGTACGGCCTGGAGGGGGTGCATGAGGGTGCGGCTGCAGCGGGGCCCTGTGGTCTGCCTGTGGTGGCATTTGTCACTGTCCTGGCACCTGTGTGGCCTCAGGGTATCCTCCAGGCCCACGTGTGACTTGGCCTCCCACGCG
The DNA here is from genome assembly GCA_004027915.1 of Capromys pilorides. Classification (NCBI taxonomy): domain Eukaryota; kingdom Metazoa; phylum Chordata; class Mammalia; order Rodentia; family Capromyidae; genus Capromys; species Capromys pilorides. Next base: position 12,175 of record PVKN010030750.1, read on the forward strand.
CTGTAGCCTGGGCAGGCTTCTTCACTTCCGTCCCGAAAGTGGAATCGCAGAGCCCGCCGTGAGGACTGCTCTGTGCAAAGTGTGGCCAGGCCTGGCTGGACAGCGGGAGGAGGTGGCTGTCACTGTATGGCGTGGCAGGCAGCCAGCCCAGACCTGCCTCGGGGCTGCTGTTAACAAACTTGCCCTCTGCCCACGGGTTGCACGCATGCATGCCCCATCGTGGGCTGTTTCTCCCCGCATCCTCAGGTGGAAAGTGCAGGGAGCCTGCAGAAACTCATCCGCGTCCGAAACCCTTGGGGACAAGTGGAGTGGACCGGGAAGTGGAATGACAAGTGAGTAGGGGCTGAGCAGAGTGCTGAGCTGGGTGCTGAGCCGGGTTCTGAGCTGGGTACTCAGCCAGGTGCTGAGCTGGGTGCTGTGCCGGGTGCTGAGCTGAGTACTGAGCTGGGTGCTGAGCTGGGTGCTGAGCTGGGTGCTGAGC
>PVKN010030751.1:0-12654 GCA_004027915.1 Capromys pilorides
GTTGGTGAGGATATGGAGGAAAGAGAACCTTTATGCACTGCTGGTGGGAATGCCTAGTGGTCAGTTTTCCATCACTGTAACCAAATTACCTGAGAAAAACAACTTAATGCAGAAAACGGTTATTTGCTTCCTGCTTCTAGTGCTTTCCTCCTCTGCTGGGTGGCTGAGAGACAGAATTATAGCAGAAGGCAATGGTGGAGGAAAGCTGCTCAGCTCACAGAAGAAAGAGCTAACTCCCAAGAAGAAGGGGCGAGAGGAAAGGGCATGGACTAGATGTGGACCCACACACACACACCCCAAAAGTGTGCTTCACTGGTCTCCTGGGCATCTTTCAAACCAACCACTTTCACATCAAGATTAACCATCACAAAGTACAAATTGGGGTACCCATTATGGGAAACAGTATGCAGGTTCCTAAAAATAGAACTACATCATAGTACACCAATCTTACTTCTGAATAAATTATTATCTTGGAGAGATATCTACAATGCCTATGTCCATCACAGTGTTATTCAGAATAGTCAAGATACAAAAACAGCCTGTTTTCATTGATAGATGAATGGATAAAGAAAATGTGAAACTACACAAACACACTATAATCAGAGTTCCTGTGATGGCACTGGGAAGGATGAGGCAGCAGGGTCACAGAGTTTGAGGCCAGCCAGAACTACATAGTGAGACCCTGTATCAAAAACCAAAACAAAGCAAAAGTTATACCGTTTGCAAAAACATAGATGAATCTGGACAGGGTAATGCTAAGAGAAATAAGCCAAATTTTTGTCTTTTGCCAAACTTGCCTGGAGTATAGGATTTTCATTCACCCTATGGCCACACTGATACCTGAACAAGCTGCTGCGCTCCACGTACTCCTGCTGGGAAGGGTCACGGGAGTGGAGCTCAGGCTTTGCTGCCCAAGGTGAGACTCCTGCACAGCCATTCCTGGCTGAAAATGCAGAATCTCAGTCCATCCCTGACTGAAATCAGAATCTGCATTGTAACAGAATCCCTTCGGGATCATGCTCACAGTACAAACACAAAGAGCAGTGTGCCGCACCAAGCCTCATGTCTGTGGGAAGAAATTACTCATCATGTCCTTCTGATTTTAAGAGAACCTAGGCTTATTTCAAAAGTGTTTACTGTTTTTGTATGCTAGAAAAATACTATCAGCCACTTCAGCTCCTGATTATGATTTTTTTTGTTTGTGTTTTTGTTGTCGTTTCTGTTTGTTGGTTTGTTTTGTGAGACAGGTACTTAATGCACATAGTCCCACCTGGTCTAGAACTGGCTACAGTGCCCAGGTTGATCTCAAACCTGAGATCCTCCTGCCTCAGCCTGTCGACTGCTGATATTACAGTCATGTGCCACTGTACCCACCTTGACTATAATGCTTTTTAATCTCTCTCTCTCTCTCTCTCTCTCTCTCTCTCTCTCTCTCTCTCTCTCTTAGGACATGTTCCCAATGGGCTCAAATGCCATCCTGACCAGGAGCATCTGATTTATCCCCTGGGTTGTACAATACTCATTCAGGCAATAAATACTCATGAGCAGAATTTCCTGCATGGTCATAGTAACAATGTCTCCTGTTTGACCATCTCCAAGAATGGGGATTACATTGCCTCTGGACAGGTCACGTTCATGGGGTTCAAGGTGAGTAGAGGGAAAGCAGTTCATTGTACTCTGATTTAGAAGCACCACCCTCTGAGATGGGCTGTATTCCTGGCCCTTAGCCTTGTGTGGCCATGTAGATGTTCTGCTCTTCCTCCTCCTTTTTGACCTTTGGAGATTTATTTTCACTCTCTTGGGCTGTCAGTGAAGGAATCTGATGTTTTGACAGCAGATGTGGCTGCCTGTGACTGAGGATATCCAGGAACAAAAGTCCCTGCTTAAAATTATTTCACTTTTTTGTCTGCCACGTTGACAAAACATAGACTCACCTCTGGAAGAGTAACACGACTGATGACCTCTCCGCTAGGGGGTGTGGCTGTCCCTCAGATTCTTAAGGTCATCTGGGACCTGACAATATATTCTCACCCACAGGCAGATATCATTTTATGGGATTATAAGAAAAGGGAGCTGATTGCACGGCTGTCTCTTCACAAGGGCAAAATTGAAGCCCTGGCCTTTTCACCCAATGATCTGTACCTGGTGTCCCTAGGAGGCCCAGATGATGGAAGGTAATGAGTTAATTCTACTACTTCTTTTCCACCAGGTCTATTTCCAGATGTTAAGTAGGTTGGCCCCTCTAATGTCCTCTGTTGGCCCAGCCATGTTTGAGTACTTAAAGTGTGAAAAGCCAATGAAAAGAGTTCCATACAAGACTGGTTCCCAACTCCCCAAGTGACACTGAAATCAGCTCTGAGCCCTGGCAACCTACGGATACACTGCCTGGTCCCACCTGAAGGTGGTCTGGTTGGCTCCTGGGATCTGGAAGTTGAGAGCTTCCCAGGGAATTTGAATGTGTAATTACATTCAAGAATCATTGCTGTAAAACAAAGACCATGGGCACCACCAGGATGATAGCTCCTAACTAAAGACTAGCCAAGCACATGTGACGTGTGGGTGTGTGCTGAGCACTTCCCTCATGTTCCCTCATGTAAGCCTCACAGCCAGTCTTGGAGGTGGAAGCTGTTGGTGCCCAGTGACAGTTGTGAAACTGCAGTTACCAGCTGGGAAATGGCAGAGTGAGGAGACAAACCCAGGCAGTGTGACTTGAGAGGTGAGATTTTTAGTTTGTCTCACCAAGACACGAGCTTCACCCCTTGAAGAACTCAGTAGTTAGGCAGGCTGAGAACACATACACATGAAACTGGGGCAAAGTACATTTTAAACATTATATTATATCAGGGAAAGCAATATTTGGTATGTGTTCTTAAGCAAATACTCAAGCAATATAGCCTGCAGGAGGCAAATAACACCTGAGATTTGTGTAGACTTTAATACTTCGATCTACCTTTACATGTACAGTATCTTCTTGTTTGAACTCCACAGATCTGTTACAAAGTTTGCATATTGCCAATTCTCTTAATATACAAAAAGTCAACAAATTTTTCATGGTTGTTCCTCCTTCAGTAGCATTTAAAGATGATCACACCATCCTTGGGTCAGATGACTGATTTTGTTATTGCCATTGGTTTTTGTGGTTATTTATTTGTTTGCTTGTACTGGGGATCAAGCTGAGAGATGTTAAACCATTGAGCTATATCACCAACCCTTTTGATTTTTATTTTGGGACAGTGTCACCAAGTTGTCAAGAGTGGCTTCAAATTTGGTGTCCTTCTGCCTCAGCCTCCTGAGTACCTAGGATTATAGTTGTGTATCACTGAGCTTGACTCTTATGTAATTGTCTTTAATGAAAAATATATCCAGAACTCATCTATTACTATTCTAACCTCAGGCTGGTGAGATAGCTTAGCGGACTAAGCACCTACTTAGGCAAGCGCAGGGACTGTGGTTCGTTACCTGGCACCGCATGCCACACCAGCCCTGCCTCCAGGGCAGGCTGAGCTGGCCAGAGGACAAGCATAGTGGCACACATCTGTAATCCCAGCATGGGGGAGGCTGAAAGCAGGAGGATCATCACAAGTCTGATCTGTGTAGTGAGACCCTGCAATAGCCAAATACATTTTTAAAAAATTCTAATAAAGCTGCTATTCTCAACCTGAAGTGCACATTGGAATCACCTGGGGGGACTTAAAAATATTCTGATGCCTGGGTCCAGCCTGGACAGCCTGGGAGTTTGGCCTAAAGCCATTCCATCTCTATGCCTTGCCACAGAGAGTAACTCTGAGGGGAGAAAAAAAATGCCGACTTTACCAAGGTTAATCTGGCAAAACTGTTATTATGTAATTTGAAATCTGTTCTTAGGCAATCTACAGTTTGCTTGAAGAAAATTGGGGAATGTCAAACAACCTATGAAAGGAGGCAGTTCACAGTGCCACTGTAGGAAAATTCAGGGTACGCATCCCTGAGTGGCCACTGGGCTGAGGAAGACTGGTTCTGCTCAGTGACATCAGACCCTCAGGGCTCAAGCCTGAGTCTGCGGCAGGGGTCCTCTCTACCTAAACCTCCTGGCATCTGCACAGATGAAGAGCGACAGAGGGAAGATGCACACTGCAGTGCACTGCTGTGGCTTGTCTTTCTGTGTGTACCTTTTACATCTTGTAACCTTTGTCTTAGTTACTTTTACTCGTTGCTGGAACAAATACCCAACACCCAAAATGAAGGAAAGAAAGGTTTATTTAGCTCATAGTTGCTGGAGGTTTCATTCCATATTTGGCTGGCCCAAGGCTGAGGGGAACAGGGCAGAGAGCATCCAGTTCATGGTGGCAGAACAACAACAGTTTCGACAGAGGCAACAGACCAACCAGGGTGCAGAGAGCAACAACCTGAGTCTGTTTTTCTGTCTCTCTTTATATTACATTCAGGCTCTCTGCCTCAGCCTATCTGCCTTAGGCTACACCCATAATCCCAGAAGGACTCAGACACATAATCGCATCCATACTAAAACTCATAATCCCAGTGGATCATGAGTCAAGTCTCAAACTCTAGAAGTCCCCGCCCCATGATTGCATGAGGCTTTGGGGGGACAACTAGACATAAACCGTAACAAACTTGTTATGAAACTTCTTTTGTATCAAGGTTATATGATCCATATGGTAATAGAGCCAACACCAAATCATCTTCTATGCATCTTTCCTTTGTTCAGCCTTACATCTTAAGTCTTTGCAATGACTGCGTGCAAATCCAGTGTACGGACTGCCAGAATGACGTTAGTGCCCTTTATTTAATTTTAAATCTTGAACTTGTTTCTGAAACAGTAAAGCTATTCTTGACCAAGGTTTATAAATAAATTGTGTTGTTCTACTATGCAAAATGACCCATGATTCAAAGGTGTAAGTCTCCTGATGCCACCCCTTGCATCCCCTCACCATGAAGCGTTTTGTTCTCTAAAGGTTTTTGGATTCTCGTTTGTTTTTATAACTTCCTTGAGCCATATTTCATCTACTATAATTTGCCCATTTAAGGTAAGTTGGGTGATTTTTAAATGTATTTTATGGAATTTTCAACTTCCACTATAGTCAATTTTAGAATATTTTCAACTCCCTAAAAATAAACCCCATAACTGCCTTGTCTTCTCTGTCCAGCGCCAGTCTCCTTTCTGCCTCTATAGAATTGCCTGTGCCTAATATTTCCCATAAATGGAATCACACCATGTATAGCCTCTTATGTGTAACTTTTCACTATGCATATTTTCAAGGTTTATGTACTTACATTATATCATTTTGTCAAATAATATTCTAATAATATTGTATATTTATGTCATATTTTATCTGTCCATGTATCTGTCACTGGATTTGTGGATCATTTCCATTGTTTTGCTGTTGTGCTAGGGCTTTTATAGTCTTTTTTTCCCCTTTTATTTTCTGGTCATCACTTTCAACTTTTATGTGAGCTATCTCTCAACCTTTCTATGTTAGATGCTATTAATTTCTACTATGAAAAAAGAAATAGATATAGCTTTTATACCACTTCCTCATTCTTGGTGATGTTGGCTATACCTTGATTTTAAATTACCTATAATAGCCGGGCGTGGTGGCGCACGCCTGTAATCCCAGCACTTGGGAGGCTGAGGCAGGAGGATCGGTGCGAGTTCGAGACCAGTCTGGGCTACAAAAGTGAGCTCAAGGCCAACCTGAACTGCATAGCGAGACCCTGTCTCAAAAAGACAAAAAAAATAAAAATAAAAAATAAAGTACTTATAATAGTAATGTATTGTACACAAAGAAAAAGTGAGAAGTATGGATAAGTGCATTTTAACATTAACAGAGTTTGTGACATTTGTATTCTTTTCCTTTATATGTCTTGATACAGTCATTTGTTTTTGTTTTGAGATAGGATCTCACTATGTAGTTCAGACTGGCCTTGAACTCACTATATAGCCCAGGTTGGTTTGAACTCTCAGCAGTCCTCTTGCCTCAGCCTTCTGAATGCTGGGATCACAAGCACGTGTCACCACACCTGGCTTGATGCAATCATTTAATAATCATTATACCCTGACCCTGCCATTCTTGGTATTGCTATTGAAACACTATTCAGTTCAGGGCTAAGGTGTGCCCAGAAATAAGGAAATGTTAACCTAAAATAATGCTTCTTAAAATTTTGGTCCCCATGGCTGGTGCCTGCTTTGGCAAAGGCAGGGACCAGTGTTCAATCCCCAGTCCTGCATCCCACACAGGCCCCACCTCCAGGATACACTGAGCTGGTGACCAAGTCCAGACATGGTGGCGCACACCTGTAATCCCAGTGAAGGGAAGGCTGAAGCTCAAGAAACCAAGTTCGATCCCTGGTACTGCATGCCATGCCAGCCCCAGAACCCCAGGTGCACTGTGCCAGCCACCAAAACTGGCACTGGGGAGGCTGGGACAGGAGGATCATGAGTCTGAATTACATAATGAGACCCTGTATCAAGTAAATAAATAATGTGGTCCCCAGACAGCAGCAGTATCTCACCTGGGATTTGTGAGAAAAACAAATTCGCAGTTCTCCTGAGTTTCCTGAGCACTGCGGGCTGCTCTAAGAGTTCTTTTATAAATTATTGTTTTAGCTGTCCAGCAAGGTTTGGTGGCTTATACCTGTAATCCCAGCACTCTGGAGACTGAGGCAGGAGGATCACCTTGGATTTGAGGCCAACCTAGCTGTATAATAAATGCAAGGTCAACCTGAACTACATAAAGCAACCCTGTCTCAAGAGAAAAAGTACAAATGATAGGGTACCTTGTGATAATTAGACACATACACATGTTATATAATGTTATGTAATGATCATACCAACTGATCTGTCTTAATAATGCTAACTGTGACACATATTCATATTGGAAGGGCCAGAGAGATAGCTCAGTGGACTATGCACCTGCTTAGGCAAGTGCAAGGACCAGGTGTTATGGTTTATGTCTAGTTGTTCCCCCAAAGCCTCATGCAGTCATGGGGTAGATAGAGTTTGAGACTGACTCATGATCCACTGGGATTATGTGTTTTAGTACTGGTAGGATTATGAGTCTGAGTACTGCTGGGATTATGGATCTGCCTGAAGTAGAGAGCCTGAATGTGACATAAGAAAGAAAGAGAGACAGACTGTTGCTTTCTATTGCCCTGGTTTGTCTGTCAATGTTTGTTGCTGTCCCACCACCATGAGATGCTCTTTGCCCTGTTCCATTCAGCTTTGGAGCCAGCCAAATATAGACTAAAACCTCCAGTAACTGAGCTGAATAAACTTTTTCTTCCTTCATTTTGTGTGTTGGGTATTTGTCTCAGCAATGAGAAAAGAGTAACTAAGACACCAGGGTTCAATCCCCAGCACCACAGGCCACACTGCCCCCACCCCTGAGCACGCTAGACTGGCTGCAGAGACCTGATGTGGTGGTGTACACCTGTAATCCCAGTGCTGGAGAGGCTAAAAACAGGAGGATCACTATGAATCTGAGCTGTGTAGTGAGATCCTGGACCAAATACACTGAGAGAAAAGAAAAGGAAGGAGAGAAAGAAGGAAGGAAGGAAGGAAGGAAGGAAGGAAGGAAGGAAGGAAGGAAGGAAGGAAGGAAAAATGCAAGAAAGCAAGCAAGCAAGCAAGCAAGCAAGCAAGCAAGCAAGAGAAGAAAGACCCTAAGCTGACCTGGGCTGACTCCTTACCCATAAGAAGTATTCAATAACAAATATGTATCACACGTGGGAACATGACGTGATTTCATTGCTGTAATAGTTCCTCACAGAAAAGTTTTACATGAAACAAAAGGATGTTATACTTGTAGGCCTTGCATGTCTAAAAGATGCCTGCTTTAGCATCTGACTTGACTGATGGATTCCCGGTTTCAGCTTCATAATGATTTTCCTACAAAGCTTTAGAAAAGGGTCCCCTGTTCTACTATCCTGGATAATATCACTGGGTGTTCTAATTCCCAGTATGAAGAGAGCTGGAGGGGATCTGTGCAGTTTTTTCCTTGTTGTTCTTTTATTAATAACCAATCTTGTTTTCTTTCAAGAGCTGCCAAAAGAGGTGTTTCTTGTTTTGAAAGTGTAATTTCCCGTGATTTGTTCCCTTCTTGTTTCTGCAGCGTGGTGGTGTGGAGTATAGCCAAGCGAGATGCCATCTGTGGCAGTCCTGCTGCTGGCCTCAATGTCGGGAACGCCACCACCGTGGTCTTCTCAAGGTGCCGGGATGAGATATTTGTCACCGCTGGAAAGTGCGTCTCTGCGGTCACTCTATTTTCTTACACAGATAATCTGCTCAGGCACATTTAGGGGAACACATATTTAGTCCTGGACAGACACCTTGTGTCATAAATTTTGGAGTCTTGATCCTTTTAGTTAGATGTGGTTTGACTATGATTCTTTGAAAATGCTGATTCTTACTGAAGAGATTTGCTGACCCAATGAACTCATCTCGTATTTTTTTTCTGTCACCAAGACACATTTTTCCCCATCTGTGTTCACAAAGTTGTTCACAAAACTGCACTGATTCACTTACCATTGATATTTCTTACCACCTGCACTTGATTTAGGGCTCATGCAGTGATATTTTGCAAGTGAATTGTGCCAGGCAATTTCAAATGGTTAGCCTGCTAGCCATATGTCATGATTTCCGGTAAGGCCAGCTGTGAGTGCTCGTAGTGACCAAGGTGAACAGAACATCTGCTGCTTTCCAGCAGACTACGTTTTTTACAGGTGGACGAACAATCCAAGCCCTGTTTGGAGCTGCAGGAAAGGTTAAGCCTATCTAATAACATCTTTTATTTTTCATGTCATGCAATATCTCAAAGGAGAGAAATCAGAAAATGTCAGAGTGTATGTTGGGTGGAAGGATGCTTTTCAATCCGTTTGTACTATCTATAAAAAGCACACACTGTCAACTACTTTCCCAGGCAGAGTGAAGAATCTGTGCTGTTCTCTATCTATGCAATCTCTTGTCCCTACCTTGTGACATGCATGCATGCATTCATTCCATGGCTAATTAGGAGGAAGGATCCACTGGGAGGCTCTGAAACCTGCTGCCCCATATATAGGCCAGCCCATCATTTTAGGACAGGGCTCTGGTGCCTCAGCACTTGATCCTTCCTGCCTAGTCCTCTAGGGCTGCTCATGACCAAGGAACTCCTCTGCTTCTATCAGGTTTGCAGAATGGGTTTATGGAGACTTTGAAGTTTTTTGGTTCCTCGGTGTCTGCTTGAAGGCATTGGTCCTTTCTAATGGTCACGAACATCTCTCCAGGAGTTAAAACTGTAATTTTATACCAAAGAGAATGTTTTAAGGATAATTTGTGTTCTAAATCTGCTTGTTTCAAGTGACACTATTACTGAGACAGTTAACATTCTTCAGTAAGTTTTCCGTTATGGGTCTAATATTCTCTGGGTTCTGCAGTGCAGCCCTGGTTCATGGGTTTTATTATATTGTCTTTATGAGATAGTCTGTGGATTCCATACAGGATTATCAAAAAGCTCTTTTTATTTTTGATTTGGAAATTACATTTGAAATATCTATGAAGCACTTACTACTGGCATGTGTATAATTCTGACAGTTAAAACAAAGAACCTGGAGCTGGGCATGATGGCATACACTTGTAATCCCAGCACTTGGGAGGCTGAATCAGCAGGATTATTGAGAGTTCAAGACCAGCCTGGGCTACAAAGCGAGCTCAAGGCTAGCCTGAACTGCATAGCAAAAGCCTGTCTCAAAAAGACAAAAACAAATAAACAGACCTGAACTTGATGTATTTTTAATCTTTGCTACCTTAAAATATTAGTTGAAATCTGATTGTGCTGTTAACCTCGATGTTTTTAAACAATTATTAATTCATATTAATTCAATATACAATAACTAAAAAATAGCCATATATCAAATCCTGTGTTAGATGCTATCTTAGATTAACTTTTAGGGGCTTAGTCTCATTTGTCCTTCTTTAAACACAAAACTTTCCACACTAAAGTATTTTCTCTTAAAGTTTTCTACACTGTTCAGTACCTTGGCATTCCTCCTGCCTAAGTGAAATGTAGTGTTCCAAACAAATGTCTCCCCATCCCCCTTTCTTAGCATGATTATCATACTTTATGTTCCTGTGAGTTCAACTGTTTTAGATGCCACATGAGTGAGATCATGCAGTGCTGTCCTTCTGTGACTGGCTTATTTCACATGTCCTCCAGGTTCATTCACAATCTCATAAATGACAGGATTTCCTCTTCCTTAAGACCAACATATATATATATTATATCATAATATATAATATATATCATAATATATATATATCACTATCTTTTTGATGCTTCTGTTGAGAAATGCATAGGTTGTGTACATCACAATGCCCACAATTTATAATAATATATTTACACAGTATGTATAATATGTGAAAAAAAAAATATATATATATATAGTATTTTTAGGGAAGGATGTTCAGGGTCTGACTACTAGATCAGACTTGCAGTAATCTGCCTGTTTACAACCTCCCAAGAGCTGGGATTACAGAAGCGCACCACCACACCCAGTCTCAATTGCCATCTCAGTATGCCCGGGGAGCAGGGCCGGCATGGCAGGCCTGGAGATCAAACCCCTGGCCCCTGCATTCGCTGAGCTATTTGGTGGCCCAAAATAATATATTTTAAATTTTTAAGAGTAGACTTGAAGAGTCCTCATTACAAAAATATAAGTATATAAAGTAGTGCCTATGATTAAACTATCCCACAATGGATGCCTATATCAAAACATTACATACACTGTTTTTACTTGTCCTTAGAGGAAACTTAACTCCAATTTTCTCTACCGCATATCTGTGTGCTTGGATTTGGTACGGTGAGTAGAATATACCCTTCAGAGGGAGGGGCCTGGGTATAAACCCTGCTTTGCAGTATACAAGCTCTACAGAGAGCTTTTTGGAGAGTGAGGTGTCATATAACCCTACTGTTAGAGTTGTCATGAGGGCTGATGAACGATCTTAAGTAGAGCTCCAGGCTATTAAAAAAAACTTTTAAAATGTTTAATTCTCTTCAACTTCTCCTGCAATAGGATACAGAAAACATAAAAGAAATGAACTGACTGTTAAATGGATATCCACTGAATTGTGATTTTTCTTTACAGTGGGACAATTCGAGTGTGGGAACTGGATCTCCCAAATAGAAAGATCTGGCCAACTGAGTGCCAAACAGGACAGATGAAAAGAATAGTCATGAGCATTACAGTAAGTGTTACTTCAAGCAGTATTTTAAGTGACTCTCAATCCAAGTTCCTGCTAACCGCATGGATCAAAGCGAGTGGGTGTGCCTTGGGCGGCTTGTAAGAGGTTGGATGTGCACAGCGAGAATGTTAGTGAGGAGGCACGGATGGGAGGGCGTCTAAGTTCCGGAGCGCCCTCCGGAGTCGGGGAGTCGGGGAGGAGCTGCCTAGACATGGCATGGGCAGTCTCATTTTAACTGGGACCTGAGCTGCCGTCAGACCCCTAAGGGGAAGCAGGATAGCTAAATGGCATTCATATCCCTGTTGTCTTAGTTACTTTGTACTTGTTGCTGGGACAAATACTTGACACTCAAAATGAAGGAAGGAAAGGTTTATTTAGCTCACAGTTGCTGGAGGTTTCAGTCCATATTCAACTGGCCCAAGGCTGAGTGGAACAGGGCAGAGAGCATCCAGTTCATGGCGGCGGAACAGCAATAATCACGACAGAGGCAACAGACCAACCAGGGTGCACAGAGCAACAGCCTGAGTCTGTCTCTCTGTCTCTCTTTATATTACATTCAGGCTCTCTGCCTTAGCCTATCCACCTTAGGCCACACCAATAATCCCAGCAGTACTCAGACTGATAACCCCATCAGCACTAAAACACATAATCCCATGGATCATGACTCAAGTCTCAAACTCTAGAAGTCCCCACCCCATGATTGCATGAGGCTTTGGGGGACATCTAGACATAAACCATAACACCTGTGCTGCCAATATTATTTCTGCCACTAGAAATACAATTTCTGGTAGTAAAAAATCACTGTGAAATTCAGAATCTTCCATAAAGAAAAATATTGATATACCCTTAATGTAGATGTGAACATTCACAGATAGAACCCTATTCTGCATTGGTTCATTCCCCTTGTGTAATGTGTAGGCATCGCATGGATAAGGGCTCTGGAAGCCGTGTGACAACGCAGTACACATCTTAGGAGTGGTGCATCTTGCTCCCTGGGGCCCTTTGCAGCAGCTCAGGAGCAGGCACTGGCAGGCTGGGCCTTGAGCGACATCACAGGGGCTGCACAGCTTTCCTAGAGTCCAACATTCCTTCCAGGCCTGCGTCTGGTCCTGCCTGTGCTCCACAGGGAGCCCTTCTAGCCCAGCTGGACTTAGCCATTGCACAATCTGGAAATAGAAATAGCCAGGTGGGTCTTTGTAAGTCTTCCTGGGGTCAGAGGATCCTCAACTCCTCCCTGGTCAGGAACTCATCATCGTTAAGAAAACTCAGCTCTTCAGGTTTCCTCTTCCCTTCTCCCAGATGGCTGATGATGACAGTTTTTTCTACCTTGGCACCACAACTGGAGATATTCTGAAAATGAACCCCAGGACACAGCTGCTAGCAGACACAGGGCCTATGAAAGACAAGTACAGCTTGGTGAGTGGAGACCAGCAGGGTCT
>PVKN010030752.1:0-12652 GCA_004027915.1 Capromys pilorides
TTTTTTTTTTTCTTTTACCATAATTAAAAATTTTACTACATAGATTTTCTCAACAGTTTACCAAACTAAGCAAAGAAAATGATAGCAATTATTTCAACAAACTACAGACATGTGCATCTCTCAGCTGGAAGGCAGAAAAACAATAATTTCGAACAATTCATTTTAATTCTTCAAACTCCAGCGATACTAAAACCACACCAATGTCTATGGTCAAGATGTGTCAACATGGCAGGACCCTAATAACATGAAACTCCTACTGGTCAAACAAAAATATTTCTTTTTACAAATATCTGGAAGAAAAGCAATTCTATAAGGGCTGAAAACACCTGATTTAGAGAAAATTTGCATGAAAAGAAGGAACATCCCAGCCGGCAGAGCTCTGGCTCACAGATCCTCACAGTTCCTCTGCTCCAGCTGATCCGCAGCATCACTGCCGTAGCCCTCATCACTCGAAGGCCCGGCACTGCTGCCGCTGGGGCCACCACTCTCCTCGCCCCAGTCCTTCATGGAGGTCTCCAGCATGAAATCATCCTGCAGGATGCTCCAAACCGGGCCCTCTGCTGATTTCACTTCAGTCTGTTTGGCTTTTGGTTTCTTTTCCTATGAACTTTTCTCATTTGTAGTTGCACCCATTCCTCTGAGAACACTAATGAAATCTCTCTTGGAAACACTGGATACCAACTTAGCACGCTTTCTGACAGAGCCTCCGGCCTCTCTAACCATCTCGTCCACGTTCTTCTGATGATTCTGAACAGTGCTGCATAACTGCGTCACACCCCTGCCGTAATTCTCTGAAGATTCCTCTCCAGGCCTTTTGTCTTGGACAACGTCTGGCTTTGCTCCACGCAACATTTCCCACTCTCGCTTCTTATCCAGCTGTTTTCTTTTCTCCAGTTGTTCTTGCTTCAGCCTTTCTTTTTCCTTTTCCAGCTCTTTGTTTTTGATAAGCATGGTGGGCTTGTTCCTAGGAGTTTTCTTCCTAAGACTGTAGCCATGGCATATGCCCAACCCACGTTAGTTCCGACACCTGAGTCAGTAGTGTTTCCCTTTTCTTTTTCCCAGGGTTCAGCATCCTCCTCATTGTCTGCTTCCAACGCTTCATCATCAAACCCCCCACGGCTGCCTCCAGAACCTCCGCTGTTAGAAGCCTCTCAGACTTCATCATCCAGCTCTGAGGCCACAGCGCTGGGCCACTATTTTCATCATCTTTTTCTTCTGCCTGCCTCTGTGTGATATCTTACAGGTTACAATGCTACTGGATACACTATTGAATTTCAATACATCACTTTTAGGTTAAACTTTGTATTACATATCATCTGTGAATAAAGATGAATTTCTTTCCTCTCTCTCCTACTTCAAATATCTTTTATTTATTTTTTTGTCCTATTGAAATGTGCAAAATGTACAAAATAATGCTGAAGTAAGGCAATCAAAAAGGACAAACTTTAAGAACAACATTTCATATCTTTGATATTGCTTAAGTTTTCCATGAATGTTTGTCTGGATGAAAAGTTTCTGTTGAAAATATGGTGAGGGTTTTTCTTTATTGAGTTTCTTTTTTTTTTATTACTTATGTGGTGTCGGCATTCTATGTTATTATATGGTTTTAGTAGGCATTATGTATAATAAATTATTTCATCTTTGCAAATGAAAAACTAGAATTTATTTAATTCTAAAAAAAACCCCACAATGTTCAGATGCTCACAGGGACACCAGAGAATTCACCACAAAAGCTAGGCCAGTCTCTTTGTGCCGGAAAAGTACAAGGAGAGGAGAGGGCTAGAACCAGCAGAGCTTTTGCTGGACAACATGCATCTCTGACTCCCAAGTCTAAGCGCATGGGTAGTGCCAGGGTCCACCATGGGACTGAGCTCCAGGTAAGGACTGCTGGGTGCTCCTCTTCTCTTTGAAAAACGAACCAGAGCAATTGACAGAAATATCATCAGAAGCCTTGAAAAGGGAAAAGCTTCTCTCCTCAAGGACTCAGCCTGAAACCTTACAAGTGTTCACATGGACTTTTAATCCAGTATCCTGCAAAAGAGGCAGCAGACGCAAGAAACAAAAGCAACACTGAACCTTCTCAGGCTATTTTTGTTACTTGCATTGCTTCCTGCTTAAGATAAACAGCAGACACAGGCTAAGACCTTTACCCATAGCGGGATGGGATCTCCATTTGCAATCTACAGATCCATGAACACAAGTGTGGCTTGTCTAAGATCAGACATAGGTGCTATGGCTATCAGAATGACAGAGCGGCTCTTGGTGCAGCCATTTAAGGATAACACTGTCCATTTTGGCATGGGATCACAACAATGCTATCAAAACAACAACTGCATTTGAGAATATACAATTGTTATCAGAGACCAGCACCGAATGGCAATCAAACCAAAGTCCAGTAACTAAGCACAGAATCCATTCCATGCTAGCCAGACCTATTCACCAATGGCATTTTTTATTAGAGCATGCTTGTAAAGATGAGAACACTGTTTGCAAGGACAGGAGCTGCTGCTGTAGTTTTCCCCCAAACCACACTAGTCATCTAACCCCTTCTCCCTCTGCTGGAAACAGCTCCTCATTCCCTCCTCATCTCTAATCCACTCACCTTATTTCAGTAAATTTTCAAGGCCTTGTAACAGCTGGCCTCATGATGGGTGGCAGAAATCCACTCTGTCCCTGTGAGCCCTTCTTCTTTGGCCAGTCTAGGAATGCTTTGCTATTGCTGCTCCCTTTAGATGGACTCCTTTGCTCCTCATGAGAGCAAAGGAGTCCCCCTCGATGCACCTGTGTGACTGTTCTCCACCCAGCCAACCTCGGTGAGCTCATCCCCAGGCCTCAGACAAAGTAGCTTCTCATTCCTCGGGCAAACCTTGTTTTCTTTTTTCTCTTCTCTTGGGATACTCCACCAAGGGCCTCCTGCATGCAAACCGAGTGCTCTACCACTTAGCTATATCCTCAACACTTTATATTTATTGATTGATCTAGTTTTGTCTGGGAGTAGGGTCTTACTTTATCCTTCAAGCTAGCCAGAAACTTAGTGGTTGTTCTGCTGTAGCCTCTTGAGTAGCTGTACATAGAGGCATGTGCTGCCACACCAAACTTATTTTGTTGTCCTTGTTTGAGACAGTCTTTCCTTGAACCTTCAAAGCCCTGCTGTCCCTACACCCCTATACCATACTACCCTTCCCCTGCTCCCCCAAGAGCACTATTATGAACTGTGTGAGAGAAGCCTCTAGAATGTATGCTCAGGCATGTGATGTTGTGTGCATGGTAAGCAAAATGCATCTTCAGCCAGTGTGCATGGGAAACATTGACCTGTTCTATTAAATGCTATTGTTGTCTTACACTCCCATAACCATGACCGTCTTGCAAGAAAGGCTTCCCCAGTAGGTTGGCTCAAGACAAACACAAGGGAGCGGAAGCTTCATTAGGGAATAGTCTAGTTTTAAAATGTCAGCACGACACAAGCAGATATTAATAAAATATGAAAACACTTTTCTTACTTCCATGAAAAAATAAACTTTCAAAGCAAAATAATTAGGGAATAACAAAGGTTAATGTGCTGTGTACAATGATCTTAAAAGAATGATCAATATGTTACTCAGAGCAGGGAACAGTCCTTGAATAGAAGCTGTGGTGGTCTGGGTGTGGTGACACAGGTCTGTAATCCCAAGACTCAGGAGGCTAAGGCAAGAGAATCACCATGACTTTGAGGCCAGTATGGGGAGGAATGGGATAAAGCAAGATTAGACAGAGTGAAGCAGTTACAAGAAAAGCCAGCTCTTTTTCCAGGGATCTCTAAAGTCAGAGCAGCTCTGGTGATTTTCTCTTTTCAGGGCAGCAAGGTTAAGACTTTATGTCCTGCATGGTGGTGCATGCCTGTAACCTGGGCTGGACAGCTCTTTCCAACTAATTTATACATTTTATTACAAACTAAGCTTCTGCATGTAGTTTCAGATTATTTGTTATTTCAGTTATGTTTTGTTATAGTTGACTTAAAATGCACATAAATGTAGGGACAATAGGGCTATGAGCTCTCCATATCTATCACTCAGCTTTTACAGTGATCGGCTCAGGGTATAAGTAACTTCCCTCGTGTCTTTGTCTCATCTCCATCCAGTCCAGTTACTTTGATGCAAATCCAAGACATCACACCTGCATTCATTTTAGGGAGCTTCTATGCCTAACTACCATGACTGGGAAGCTGACGCCCTCAGAGTGGCGGAAGTCTGAAATCAAGACACCAGAAGGGTTGGCTCCTTCTTGGTGCACTGAGGGAGAATCTGTTCTATATTTACATCTGGGCTAATTCTGCTGCTGCCAATCACTGGTGGACTGTGGCTTATGAAAGCATCACAACTTCCACCTTCACATGGCATCTGTGTTTGTTCTCTTCATACAGGACACCAGTGTCTGAGATTGCATTTTCCTGAATGGAGTGTTTACTTCAAAATGATACAGTTTGGAGATAAATCCATGAAATTATAATATAGATAAAGTCAGGGCTGCGAACCAATAAGGTGGTGGGAAAACCTAAACAATAGAATATATCAGGAGAGGGTTAGTCAAATAGCTCAGTGGACTAAAGCACCTTCAAGCAGGCACAGGGGCCAGGGTTTGATTCCCCGGCCTACCTGCTGGCCCTACCCTGTGGGTGTGCTGATATGATAATTGAGACTGGGCATGGTGCCATGTGCCTATAATCCCATGAATTGTAGTACTTTTGGGAACTTGAAACTGAAGAGCTGAGTTTGGGATCAAGGTGGGTGGTGGCTCTAGATTGGGAGGTTAGGTCTATCAGGTGACTTGGAGGTGGCTCCCTCCTCTAGGACTGCTAAGGCAGCCCCAAACTGGTGACACCAGTAGGAGAGATGCAGGGTCTTATAGTCTTGCAGGCTGGAGTCCAGTGTGAGGCGTGGGCAGGACTGGTCCTGCCTGGGATCTGTGAGGACTGGCCTGCTTCCAGTCTCTCCTCAGCTGCCAGTATTGCTGTCTGGCTCTGGCTCTCCTGGGCCTCAAGTGGCATTAGCCTACACTGCCTCGGGATTCACACACCTCGCTGTGTGTATCTCTGTCCAAACCACCCCTTGTCCAAAAAACATCAGTGTCTCACTGTAATGGCCTCACTTTAATGACTGCCTCTTTAGGGGCTCTGTGTCCAGAATAAGTTACATGTTGAGGTCCTGGGGGTAGAACTTGAACAGGGACCTTTTATAAAATAGTAACCCAAATTAAGGAGGAACTAGGAACCCTTAGGCAGTCCCAAACCATCCTGAGCAGCCTCTACTGACCCTGCAGAGCTGACATTTCTCTGCAGCTTCTACCTTTCCAGTAGGACACAGGTGTCAAGTGCTGTTTCTTATGCCTTTGAGTTTTGTAATGGCTAATTGCCCTTACAAAAAACTCTGGCATACATTCATCAAGGCAAGGCAGTTGTGTGTGTGTGTGTGTGTGTGTGTGTGTGTTGTTTTTTGAACAAAAATGTCAAACATTAAAATTTGTGACAATTTTCTACAGCTGAATTATGTTGGCCGATTTTATATTTTACACCTTGAATTTTTAATTATCCTCTTTAGTTACTAGAAATCTTTAAATTCATTAACTAATTTGGTATAAGGTCTTGCTGCACAGCTTTGGCTTGTAGTGATCCACTTGTCTCTGCCTCCACAAGCCCTGGGATCACAGGATGTGCCATCATGCCCAGTTTCAATGACCAGTTCAGTATACCAAGGGTTTGGGGATGGGGAAGATACAGCATGTCGTACTAGAAATTAAACCCAGCTCCTTTTGGTTGCCAAGCAGGTGCTTAGATCACTGAACTATCTCCCTAGCTGATTACTAGAGCTTTTTTATTATGAGGTGTGCATGGTTAAAGTAGTCTAGCTACTGTTGATGACTATGGGATGTATTTGAGACGGAACAAGTTACTGAAGTGTTGCAAGGCAAGAGTGGTGAGGTAAGATTGTCATAAGCTAGCTTCATGTGCCTGAAACAATCTGCCTCATTGAAAGCAGAAAATAGCCCAAAAGACTTTGTTGTTCCTTTCCTAAAACTCAAAGTCTAAAATGTTATGGCACCCAGCCATGGGCCTCCTTCCCCCACCCCACTTCTGATGTTCTGGGATGTGCCAACCACAGCTGTGTGACAACCTTGACTGTCTGTGCATGGCAGATTACACATGTAGCTTTATTTCAGCTTGCTTCAAGGACTCTCTGCTCTGTACTCAAAAACTCCTGGCCAGGGACACTTGATGACTTCCTGTCCCAATTTCTGCCTGCCCAGAACACCAGGCCCAGTTAAGGATGCTTTATCACTCACCTTCCGTTTTCCACCCACCCCCTCTGTCGTTTCTCCCTTTGAATTCTTTGCTTTACCTCAGCAAGATGCTTCATTCACCTGATCCACAGGAGAATGTGGCCGCTGAGCTCAGCTAATAAATTGTTCCAAATTTTCTTTTTGTTTTTGGTCTTTATTTTCTTCGTGACATGCAACAAAGATTAATGTTTTCCAAAGATGAATCTCAAAACAGGGTAAAGGAAGAATTGAAAAAGAGAAAAAAGAAAAAAAAACCAAGCTGGAGTAAAGGGACCAGGCAGAGAACCTGTGTGAGAGTCAGGCCATCAACAATGACAGCATCAGCTAAGCTGGGTCTTCAGGATAGCACCCTTGCAAGCTTTAGCAATGCCCTGGTGTGGAAGCTTGTGCTCAAATCAGTCACAGTCTCTTGAGACAGGAAGTAGTTGTGGCCATATTTGACACTAATCTTCCTAGGCGATGCCAGTGTAGGCCTAAGGTTGTAAACCCAGGTTGCAGTCAAGGCAATGGGAAGATCAGCAGCAGATAGGGCCAAGAAATATTAAGAAGTCTTGGCAGGTTATTCAGTGAAATTATCATGGGTAGAAAAATTCCAGAGGTGAGTCTGGTGTCCTGCTTAGTTGAATATAACTATAGCTACCATTTATAATATTATAAATTTCTAAAGAGTTGTAATATTCTGAGTGTGACCATTAATCCTGATATGTCCATTTTACTGGATCAAGAAATGGCTACTAAGTTAGTTAATTTTGTTTTTGTTTTGAGACAGGGTCTTGCTATGTAGTTCAGGCTGGCCTGGAGCTGATGATGGTCCTCCTGCCTCAGCCTCCTGAGGACTGGGATCACAAGCCTGTGCCAACCACCGGCCTGCCTAGCCCATTAGCAAAGTATGACGCTAGGTGTGTGTGTGTGTGTGTGTGTGTATGTGTGAGAGAGAGAGAGAGAGAGAGAGAGAGAGAGAGAGAGAGAGAGAGTCACAGAGCCTTGCAAACTGTGTGGTTCCTTGCCCATCTGTCTCCAATTCTCTTCTCCTATCACCATGAGCCGGGCAGTTTTGTTCTGCCACATGCTGGATTTTCCTGTCTTGTAGCTCAGCAGATACTGGATCTCCTGAGCCCACAAGTGAAATGGAACAGTCCCGCCACAAAGTTGTATGTGTCTCAGCCAGGAGAAATTTGACTACATGCTGAGGTACAGGTAACACACGCTGCATTCACTTTAACTGAACTGTGGATTCTGAACCACCTGCGGGTCTGCCACAGGAGTTTGTTGCTAAGCACTGCACTAGATGTCCACACACGCCAGACCGTTTGCCTCACACTCAGGAGGGTATTGTTTAATTTCCATGTATTTATGAGGTTTTTATGGTTTCTTTTGTCATTTATTTCCAGTGTTCAGATAGTTTGCATGGGGTAATCTCTGGTTTTTTGCATATACTTAAGTGTGACCTATGGACTAGCATGTGGTCTATTTTGGAAAATGTCCTATATGCAGCTGAAAAGAATGTGTATTCAGATGTGGTTGGTTGGAACACTTTATATATGTCCAGTAAGTCCACTTGTTCAAAGTGCTGGTCCTGTTCTGTTACTTCTTTGTTAATTTTTTGTCTGCTTCACCTATCTTTTTGGGATAAGGGGTGTTGGCGTCTCCTTTTCATATTGTGGTTTTGGATATCAGATTTTTCATGTCCATTATTATTTGTCATCTTCTGTGTGACCTTGATCCTCACCATGGTAACTAGCTAAGGCTAGTTGTGTTGAACCATGCCTGGTAGATGTTATTTTTCAGGCAATCACATTGAGTCAGATTCTCAATACTGTATTTTGCTATTAGCTTCATTAGCTAAAGGGTCATAAATCATCTATATGCCCCTCAAAGCCACATGTGCTCTGGATCCACCATTGCTAGTCCAGAAGTTATACTTTAAAAGAAACATTTCTCATGAGATGCTGTGCCCCTGATCTATTTCCCTGGAACTCTCTCTCTCTCTCTCTCTCTCTCTCTCTCTCTCTTTCTCTCTCCCCCCATTCTTCTTTGTTTTGTTGTACCGGCAATCAAACTGAGGGTCACACATCACAACACCAGTTCTGTGTCACTGAGCCACATCTCTAGCCCTTCATATCTCTGAAGGAAAATAACTTCAAACTTTTCTAGAAAACCTCAGTCCTACCTAATTCAATGGAAATGAGCATAGACTTAATCCAGGAAAGAAAAGCATTCTAAAATTCAGCACTCTTTCCCGGTGTGGTGGCATACACCTATAATCCCAGCACTTAGGAGGCTGAGGCAGGAGGATCCATGTGAGTTTTGGACCAGCCTGGGTTACGAAAGTGAGCTCAAGGCCAGCCTAAACTGCATAGCGAGAACCTGTCTCAAAAAGCCCCTCCTCCCAAAAAAAATCAGCACTAAATGTAAATCCTCAACATGGCACCTGCAGTGTAAATGGCCCCTTAAATGGAAAAGGTCTCTGAGTCCTGTGCTCACTGTTTGCAAAATATCACACAGGTTACTTTCAAAGTGAAGATGTCATGTGTGCCTCAAATTGCCCAAGTTCTTCCACTCTTCCTGTTTCTAAATAGCAACCTGAATCTGGTCAGATGTTGTATGCCTGTGATCACAGCACTCTGGACAGCTGAGGCCAGAAAAGATTGAAGCAGAGGCCATCCTGACCACTTCTGCAAAGTAGGGAGATGCTTAGTGTGGAAATGAAAGGTATGAGATGTCCCTGTAGCTCATTATGCAGACACAGGGTACAAGCTCCTGTAAGGCAGAGGTAAAACTCTAATGTAAGTTACTTGAAAGATAAGAAGATGCCTATATACTTAGATACAAATTATAAAATGACTGAGTAACCACTGCTTTATGCAACATGAAGAAAAAGATGGACCACAGGGGAGGGGAGGCTGAAGACAGGGCAACGGTCATGGAGCCCAAAGATGCAGCCTCACTTCCTTGGCAACTCTGCCCAAACAGAACTTGGAACCCTGGTGAGGGTGTCACAGTGCAGTAGCAGCCTCTCCTGGACTCACTTGGCTGGAGATGGTCAGCAGTGATCACACTGAACTGCTTCTCTACTTTCCAAAGTTGCAGCCTCAGGACCCCAGGCAGGGAAACTCCACCTCAATGACTGAGGAGATGGTTGACTCCATCCAGACTCCATAGGCAAAGATGCAGGAGTACCTCAACTGTCAGGGACACCCTAGGGAAGGCGTCCTCAGGACTGACCTCCACTGATGGGGAAGATCCAACTGACCTGCGTGAAGTCTGCCCAAGCCCAAATACCAACGACACCATGAAACAGAAGAGCTCAGAACAGGTCTCGCCAGGTCCAGAGACTCCCAGGAGCTCTGGACAGGTCTCCCTAGAGCCAGACAAAAATCCTAGGGAGCCAGAGAAGTCCAGGCTAGAAGAATGAAGTCGCAGCTACCAGGGCCCCAGCCACAGTGATGAGCCCAGCATCCACTGGCGCTGACAAGATCACCAAAGACAAGCACTTCACAGAGAGCTACACTGAGCTCCAGCCTGTGAGGTCAATATGGAGTCGAGGGGTACTTGCTCCCACAGCTTCAGTGTCAGTTTCCCTGTGCGGTGAAGCTCCTATAAACCCTCCCTCCAGAGCACCTCCAGAACCCACAGATTGACCCTAGGGGCCCTGAACACAGGTGTCTTAGTTACTTTTTACTCGTTGCTGGGACAAATACCTGACACTCAAAATGAAGGAAGGAAAGGTTTATTTAGCTCACAATTGCTGGAGGTTTCAGTCCATATTCGGATGGCCCAAGGCTTAATGGAACAGGGCACAGAGCATCCAGTTCATGGTGGCAGAACAGCAACAATATGGTGACAGAAGAAACTGAACAACCAGGGGAGCAAAGAGCAACAGCGACTGTCTATCTCTCTGTCTCTCTTTATATTACATTCAGGCTCTCTGCCTTAGCCTATCCACCTTAGGCTACACCCGTAATCCCAGCCATACCCAGACCGATAACCCCATCAGTATTAAAACACATAATCCCAGTGGATCAAGAGTCAAGTAATCCCAGAAGTACTCAGACCCATAGTCCCGTCAGTACTAAAACACATAATCCCAGTGGATCATGACTCAAGTCTCAAACTCTAGAAGTCCCCGCCCCATGATTGCATGAGACTTTGAGGGGACAGCTAGACATAAACCATAACACTGGGCATAGACATCACCACACCAAGTTCAGGGATGTCTGTGTCCCTTGCAGGCCTCAGTGATGAAATTAGACGTCTGTGCTGTTTGGACAGTAAAGAGCTTTTCACCTAAACATAGATCAAGGAAGAAGGAGACTCATGTATTTTGTCACCTAAGTGGTAAATAGAAGAAACTTTTCCACTGAGCAAGAGGAGGAGAGTAAACTCTCACTCCATGCATTGTCTCCTCCATCAGAACGGTCTAAGGTACCTTGTCTAGAAGACCCAGCTGCCCACCGCAGAGCTGCAGGCCTCTGGAGAAAGTTCTATTGCACCAATGGCCACATGTTTCAGGCCAAAACATTTCTGCAGGTGCGCTCACCATGCTGTCTGCACAGTCCGTGCAGGGAGAATCAGACAGCTGGTATACAGATGCATCCACTATAAGATCTTGGTGCACAAGAGGTGCCACCCACTGGTCGCAACTGAATGTGGGCAGCATTCCTCACTGCCAGAACTCAGGATGCCAATGAATCAACCACTCCACATGGACCCTGAGCAAGGCTCATCTTTCAAGTCATTTCACTTTGGAACAACTTGCTAAAGACCAGGAGGTAAAGAACACCAGGGCATGTGACCAAGCTCCATCTAGGCTGGGTCCCCAGGACTTTAATATCCTCCAAGTGATAGGGAGAAGAAGTTATGCTAAAGTGTTCTTGCTTAAGCTAAGAAACAGAGATTGAATGTTTGAAGTGAAAATGGTGAAAAAAGACCATGCCAGCTACCACTGGGTAGAGACAGAGCAGTGTGTTTTAAAGCAGGTATCAAGTTATCCTTTCCTTATTGAGATTCATTCTTTCTTTCACATGAAAACCAGAATGTTTTTTGTCTTAGGCTGTGGAAGTGGAGGAGATTTGATGTTGCACATCTAGTGCTATGGAATACTGCCTGAGCCACATGCCAGGTTTTATGCTGCAGAGATCAGCTTAGCCATCAACTAACTTCACCAGCGAGGACAATGTATTACACAATTTGGAAGGCCACATCAAGCTCACTGACTACTGCATTTGTAAGAAAGGACTCGGGCTGGGAGATGTGACAAGCACATTTTGCGGAACACCTAATTATCTGGCTTCTCAAATGACCAGAGATGAAAATTATGATTTCAGTATGTATTGTTGGAGTCTTGGAGGGAGCATGTATGAGATGGTGACCAGGGAGTCTCCCTTTCCTATCAGTTATAGACCAAGATAACCCTCATAAAATGGTAATCACTCATCTCTTTCTGCTTATTTTGGAAAGCACTATTTTCATATCACCTTATCTGTCTGTAGAAGCTGCAAGTGTCCTGCAAGGTTCGCCTAAAAAAGACTCGAAGGAGAGACTGGGTTGTCATGGTGACACAGGGTTTGAGGACATTCAGCACCATCCATTCTTTTGCTCTTTTTTTTTTTTTTTTCGGGACCAGGGTTCGAACTCACAACTTTGTACTTTCCAGGCAGGCACTTGTGCCATGGGGCTATCTCCCTAGCCCCTCAGCACCACCCATTCTTTCAGGTTGGAAAACTTTGATCTTCAGTTTATTAAAGAACCTGTCCAGCACACTCCAGATGACAAGGGCAGCAGGCCAACAATCGAAGCCCATGAATTTGCACGTTTTGAAGACATCAATCCTCTTTCGAGTTGTAATGAAGAACAGGTCTGATCTTGAATTTCCATCCATGCATTCTTCCTATGTTGCCATTGCATGGGCAGAAAAATGAGTCACCAGCCTGGTCTCAATTGACCACTTCATTTTAATTTCTTTTTTTATACTTTCATATAGGTGTCATGCTTGATTCTTATAGTCTATGAGAGTGCTGAATTTTTGGATGTTAATAAACTTGCTGATTATGTTTAAGTATGAGGCAATTGCTTGTTATCCTAACTTGTAAACACATTCCATTTGTTCAGTGGTTTCAGAATGCGTATGATTTTTCTTGTTATTTTTGTTACCATAAAATAACTTGCCTTTTAAGTAGAATGTCTTATCTATGTTTGTTTCCCTCCAACCATATTACCTGTTCTTTTGGCATGCAGTGTATGCAGGCTGCAGGGAAATCTAAAACATAACACTTGAGTACATTTGCAGAACACACATAGGTCCTAGTTCTACCCCCTTAGTTAAGTTTCTTTAGTTGAA
>PVKN010030753.1:0-12650 GCA_004027915.1 Capromys pilorides
TTTTGGATAGGGCTTATATCCACACAGGGCAGGATGTGGGGGGCAGGGGGTAATGGTGAGGTCACAGGGTAATGCTAATTGCCTTGTTGCTAGGCAAACTAACCTTGAATGTTTTTATCCTAACCGCCGGATGTTTTGAGCACTTTTTGCTAAAAGAGGTGTTAGGGAAGAGGAACTAGGGAATGCCAGCCTTTTGTTACAGGGTGCTTTGCTTTAGAGAAAAGGTCATGTTCCATGGCCCCTGACAATCTGGTAATAAAGCTGCTCGTAATATTTTAAATAAAGAAATACTTTCCTAGAATGCACTTGAGGTGTGATTTATCTCAATCTTTTTTATTTTTTATTTTTTATTTTTATATTCTTGGGAAGGGTCTATAGATGTTCAGGTTCTCACTAGTAGATCAGACTCCTAGTGATCTGCCTGTTTACAGCCTCCCAGGAGCTGAGATTACAAGCATGAACCACCACAGGCATCTAGCCTCAATTGCCCTCTCATCGTGCCCTGGGGGTGAAGCTGGCATGGCAGGCTGGGGATCGAGCCCCCAGCCCCTGGCCCCTGAGCCTGCTAGCAGGTACTTTAATCTGCTGACCTAGAGTTGTGATTTATTTCAAAGAGCAATAAAAATTATAAGTAAAATAGTACTTTTGAAATATTCATATAAAATGATATTATTGTAATGCAATGCAACATAGAAAAAAAAAAAGAAAAATATATAAACATGAACAAATGAACCTGCACTTACCTTTGAAGATCTTCGTAGGTGGTGTGAAGGAGATGAGAGACATTTAGTGTGTAGGGTGACTTTCACTTTCAGTAACAGAATCACTGCTATCTATTGGCTTCAGGGAATTATTTTCATTTTGTGAAGTGAAGCTTTAACAAAAATCCTGTCCAGTGACACTTGCTTTTGCCTCCTGAGGAGTTTTGCAGAAATGTGACATTGCATTGCTGATAAACACATTTATTGCTCACCTTGCTGCAGTCTTATTTGGGTAGTGTCTTTCTACACAACTTTGTACTGTTTTGCACATTTTTACACATCTCTCTACTTTCATTTCAAGTGAGGGATTTGAGCACGTTTTTCCCTTCATACTGCGCAGATGAGATTTCTTGTATAACCTCTTGCTACTGGGAGTTAATCACCCATAATGAGAGAGAGAGAGAGAGAGAGAGAGAGAGAGAGAGAGAGAGAGACAAAGAGAGAGAGAACAGAGACAGAGAGATAGAGAGAAAGACAGAGATAGAGAGCTAGAGAGAGACAGGAGAGACAGAGAGGGACACAGACACAGAAACAGAGAGAAGAAAATTTATTGCCTCAGTCGTCATCTTGTGATATGCGGCATCATGTACTAGTGGTATTACATCACTCATTTATCAAGTTAAATTATATTACAAATACTTCCTCATCTTGTGAAACATTCACTGAAGAAGTTACTCAGAATCTCTAAGGCATGGGGCCGGCGAGATGGTTCAGTGGTCTAAAGCGCCTGCTTAGGAGGGCTCAGGCGACTGCGGGGACTGCAGTTCGATCCCCGGCACCACATGCTGCGCCAGTGCCACCACCAGGGCAGGCTGAGCCAGCCACAAAATGAATAAATAAAGAAACAAACAAACACAACAAGCAAACAAATAAATAAAATTTAAAAAAAAAAAAAGAATCTCTAAGGCATGCACGTATGCCCTTCCCTGGGGCCCTTGTAGTCCTGCTTTAGTGCCTCCCCATGTGCCTTCATTGTACTTTACTCTTTCCCTTATCATCTCTCCTATCATGCAACACTGCTATTTGGGAAAGAAGCCACGCTGAGATGAAGAGCAGCAGTCTTGCTTGTACGTGAGTAAAGCTGTCACTGACAGAGTAATTATAGATCATCTCATGTCCCTCTTCTGAACTGAATATTTTGGTCACTTAAAGAATTCCCCCTAAATTCTCAAATCACTAACCCTAAAAGACACCACATGAAACATTAGTTTCTAAAGGAGGACAAGTTGCCCGTGGAACATCCTGTTCTTTTTCTGCTAGTCCAAAGGAGTTTCAATTCCATGCTAATTTGCTACGGTGAATGTAGGAAGATGTTCCAATTTTGGCATGTGAAACCTTTTTTTTAAACCAAGTTGCTCTATACAAAAATGATAGATGTCTGTGTGATAGAACTGTGTTGTGATGGAAGTCGATTGTAATGCAGTTATATCTGAGTTGTAGATGTGTTCCCAGCTCAGCCACACACTTAGTGATACATGTTCAGATGCGCACAACAATGGCAAGGCACATAGGTCTCCTCACTATTTCTATTACTACCCTGCGCATGTGAGAAACGCGATAGGACACACACAAATCCTTCCTCTATTTCCAGCGCTAATCATTTGGTGCTAATGTGGCAGAACCTTTTAGTGCCTGGATGTTTTGGGAAGCAAGGGTCATTAGAGAGGCATGATTATGCCCCACATACAAGAAAGAGAAAGAGAAAACATTCAGCCATTGTTTTGTATGCTTTCAAGATATCTAGGAGTGAGGTTTTGTGCAAACTAAACATCTGGGAAAATTGACTGAACTTTTCATTTGGCATCCAGATGTTTCTGGGTACAGCCCCAATTTATTTAATCTCACTTTCTCTCCTTGGCAATAAAACAGCTGAACCCTTTAGTAACCATTCTTTTAACTCAAGTTTGCATTTGGTTTGACTCTGTATTCCAAACTCTTGTTTTATTCTATTTAACTGTTAAGTCTTTGGAGCATTTTGACACCATAGTACACAAATACGTAAGCATGGGAGGCTTTTTAAAGATGTATTTAGTAGAGGGTCTACAGGGTCTTACTAAACAGATAGGACCAGTAGTGATCCTCCTGTTTTCAGCCTCCCAAGTGCTGGGATTACAGGTGTGCGCCACCACATCCAGTGTCAATCACCCTCTCAGTGCACCCCAGGGACAGGGTCGGCACAGTGTGCTAGGGATTGAGCCCTGGCTGCTGCGTTCTGCCTAAGCAGGTGCTTTAGTCCACTGAGCTATCTGGCCTGCCCTGGACATGGGAGTTTTAAATGAATGTATCCTAACATGGTGGTAAGTTGATAATTTTAATTTCATTAGTCATGACCTTTAATATCTTTGATTTTGGAGTCAACAATTCCACAAAGAGCTTCTGAATAATTTCCAATATTTTGAAATTAATGCTTTATATAGAAGGGGTTTGTTTTGTACTTCAGTCAAGAAAAATCAACACAATTTTTGCTCGGTAACCATAATACTCATCTATGCATTGATCAAACATTCATTCAGGTCCATGATGTGCCAGCCACTGTGCCAGGAGCAGGAGAGCATCACTCACAAATGTACTGGTGAGAACTTAGAGCGATCACGGAAGCTGATGAAGCGCACTGCTATTGCAGGACAGGCTGCCTCTCTGAACTGCCCACATGCTGAACAAGCCCATAGTCCCCAGGATATCAGAATGTGCCTGGATTTGTAATTAGGAATCGTAAAACAGTGATTAGGTTAAAATGTACTTATTAGGGCAGACCTTGGCTTAATCTGACAGGCGTCCTCATAAATGAGAGCTCTGGTACACATAGAGAGACCCCGGGAACACGTTTACACAGAGATAACCCTTCACAGGCCAAGGAGAGGCTTAAGAAGAAAGCGAGCACCTCCATCTTGGACTTCCAGCCCCAGAACTATGTGAAAAGAAATTAATTTCTGTTGTTTAAACCACCAAGCTTGTATTATTTTGTTAGCGCAGCTCTAGAAAACTAACACACGTGTTGATAAATCCATAGCCCTCTGTGAATACAAAGAAGGGTGTTATGGTTTATGTCTACTTGTTCCCTAAAAGCCTCATACAATCATGGGGCAGGGACTTCCAGAGTTTGAGACTTGAGTCATGATCCACTGGGATTATGTGTTTTAGTACTGATGGTACTATGGGTCTGAGTACTGCTGGGATTACTTGACTCTTGATTGACTGGGCTTATGTGTTTTAGTATGGATGGGATTATGGGTCTGAGTCCTTCTGGGATTATGGGTGTGGCCTAAGGCAGATAGGCTGAGGCAGAGAGCCTGAATGTGATATAAAGAGAGACAGAGAGACAGATGCTCGCTGTTGCTCTGCCGCCCTGGCTGGTCTGTTGCTTCTGTCATGATTGTTGCTGTTCTGCTGCTGTGAACTGGATGCTCTCTGCCCTGTTCCACTCAGCCTTGGGTCAGCTGAATATGGACTGAAACCTCCAGCAACTGTGAGCTAAATAAACCTTTCCTTCCGTGTTGGGTATTTGTCCCAGCAACAGGTAAAAGTAACTAAGACGAAGGGGAACCTAATTTGATTGAGTTTGGACACTGGGCTGTGGGAAGGTAGGACAAAGCACTGCCTCAGCTACATGGCTAAAGAAAGGTAGATGAGCATCATTCAGCGTGCGTTCTGTCAGGCCTCAGGACGGCAGGATGAATTCACACTCCTACTGAATGAGAACCGAGCAGTGTGTACATTCCCAGCATTTGCACGGACCTTGACCTCTAACATGCAAAGACAGAAATATCAGGAAAGTAGTTGCCAATCTTTTAAAAGGAATGCTAAGCTTTGTTTCTACTTCAAAATATACAGAATAGATTTTTAAAAGCTCCCACTGAAGAGTATAGTGGGCCCCCACGCCCACCTACGTAGCTTTACCTCCTGAAATAGTGTAGAGTGCATGTTTAAATCTACCAATGGCCTAAGGAAATCTGTTCAGATAGCATACAATAGCTCGCCACAGTACCACACATTTATAACCCCAGCACAGTGAAAGGCTGAGGCAGAAGGATCACAGGTTCAAGGTCAGCCTGAAAAACTTAATGAGACTCTATCTCAGGTTAAAACATAAAAAGGGCTGGAATGTAGCTCTGGTAAAATGTTTATCTAGAAAATGTGAAAGTCTGGGTTCAATCCTCATTATAGGAAGGGAGAAAAGAAAGGTAACGCAGGGCAGAAAACTCTCCACCCTGCGCTTATGACAGACGTCATGTCCATTACAGAGACAGTGAATGATTTTCAAAAGAACAGATTCATTCTTACATGGAAAGGGGCTTTTTCACTGATGTATGGCACACAGTAGGACAACATGGATGTACTGGGCCTGGGAGAAGACATAGAGAACAAAAGGAAAAGCGGGCCCAGAGCCACTGGTGAGAGTTACAAAGCCAAGGGCTTCAAAAAAATATCTTATGACTGCTTGATTTCCTAGAAGGAGTTTTGAGTACATCTTGAAAGGGCAAAGCGTTCTGTTTGTTACAAAGAAGTGGAAAGGCAATTCTAGTAGAAGGAAGTCGGTAGGATGATTAAGCAGTGAGACTGAGATACCGACCAGCCTGATAATATGTATGGAGGTTTTGCAAGAAAATCTTAACTAGTGAGTAAAGAATCAGCTGAGACCCTCTAGATTCATATAGAGAAAATCAGTAAGATAGCTCAGCAGACTAACGCGCCTGCTTAGACAAGTTCAGGGATCACAGTTGGTCCCAGCACCACAAACCATGCCAGCCACACCCCCAGGGTGGGCTGAACCAACCAGAGTCTGAGCGTAGTGGCGCATGCCTGTCATCCCAGCGCTGGGGAGGCCAACAGCAGAAGGATCACCCCAAGTCCGAGCTGTGTAGTGAGAGCCTGTAACAACTAAATACATTTAAAATAATTCATATAAAGGATTTTTCATATCAGTTCTAGCAATCAGCTACTTTTCTCGGTTTTCACTCTTGATATTTTTCTGAGCTATGAAGTGTGGCGGTTTCTTTCCTCTGATTGTCCAGTTTTGCTCTGGATTTTGGTGATATGCTCGTGGGCCTGTTCTGATTACCCATGAGCTGCCCTGTGCCTCACATTTTTTTGTACATCTTTTTACTCCTCCAACTGTTGACTTCAAGTGTTGACTTCAAGTGTTCTCCCCTTGCTCTACCCCTGGTGACTACTCCATGGTGCTAAAGGGTAATGAATTTAATGAACTGCACAAAAGTGAAAACTCTGTGCTTGTATTCAGTGTGTTTTCTTTGTTCATGCTTTCTCCTAGAGATTCACAACATCTCTTGAGTTTTCTAGTCCATCTTCAGTGTAACTGTGGGATTCACGCTTTCCTAGAAAGATCTAGGGAAATGAAGCTAAAACTATCCTTCAACTGATTTTGGTGAAGACTTGAGTCTTACCCCATAGTCAAAGCAGAAGGTGTATGAGTTCAAAATGAACCTATAATAGGGCCAGCAAGATAGTTTAGCAGACTAAACACCTGCTTAGGCAAGTGCAGGGAACAGTGTTTGATCCTGGTCCCACATGCCACACCAGCCCCACCCTCCAGTGTGCTGAGCTGGGCACGGTGGTGCATGCCTGTAGTCCCAGTTCTGGGGAGACTGAAAATAGGAGGATCAGTATGAGTCCTAGCTGCATAGTGAGACCCTATACCAAATGCATAGAATTAAGAAAAAAAGAATATATATTATTGATTGGGGCAAGACCCTCACCTATCAATAAAGATGTTTATTTGCTTTAAGTTTATATATTTTTTCCCATAATCTGATGGCAATGGGTCACATTTGGTGGAGTCCTTGGTTACTAGCTCAGTGTTATCACTACAGCACTAGAAAATAATGCTACAGGTTCCCAGGAGGACAGACCAATCCCAAAATCAAACAAGTCTGTCACTGAGTGCAGGCTGATGTGAAAGGAGGGAGAACTGATGGAGATGGGACTATGCTGACGTGGCTGAGGTGGTGAAGGCTCGCAGGAGGGCTGAGGTGGTAGAAGCAGAGAGGGAGGAAGCCATCCAGAAACCACTGTGAAGAACTTCCAAATTCCCAGGCTGTTCCTAGCTCCCAGGCCGAGAATAGAAAATGTGAAACAGAGGTTTGGCAAGGCGTGGTGATTGGGAAACTACAGCCGCCCTGAGCAGTCCCATGTGCTCCTGCTGCTCTAGCTTGGCGGTGAGCTTTCTCATGCAGGGAAGAGGTGACTAAGGTCTGAAAACTTGGCATCAGCCTGTCCCCTTCGAGGACCCCGAACACTGCAGCTAATCAGTAGGCTGGTCATCAAGAGTCACTTGACATTTTGAAAATGTGTTTTAGATACCTGGATGGGTTTGTCAGTGCATTCTCTCAGTGTCCCTGCAGAGTCGGCATAACCCATAGCCAAATGGCTGTTCCAGGCACTGCTTCTACACATGGAATCACTTTGTTTGAGGGCCCATGCCAGGGTGCAATGAGCCTGTCCCCATCCTACTGTCTGACTCAGAGGTGGAGGAAACGGGAAACAGCAGGATGCTGTGGACCGTACTCTTGAAAATCAGACACACCAGGAGTCTGCAAACTAACAGAATACAAGCAAACAGGCTAGAGCAGACATTGCCTCTGGGAAACCACATAGGAGCTAAAGACTTGACTTACTCCGTTGTTCCCTGAAGGGTCAGGAAAGCAAGCAAGCAGTTACTCCACTGGGTCCAAGTGCCTTACTACCATGAGGCACATTCTAGGGTGTCTAGATCACAGGGCCTCTGCTTTGGGCTTGACTTAAATATCACCTACCAGACACCCCCATATCCATATATGGGAAATTTAGGGTTGCATGAAAACAAATAAAAATGAACCAAATCTTATGAGAAGAACAAATCTCAACAAGGGGGAGAGTGGAGTGGTTCAGGCCATCCCTTCTGAATTTTCTTTACAAATACTGGAGAGGGTATTTGTTGAATGGTTGTGCTATGTTGTATTTTGCTTTGCTTTAAGATAGCTGGTAGAGTCAGTCCTCCTTCCCTTCCAATCATTCTCCTACTCCACTCCCTGTGCCCTATCAGCTCCAACACTCTTATTCTCCTGAAACAATAAAAATATAGGACCTAGGGCTGGCCAGATAGCTCAGCAGATTAAAGCGCCTGCTTAGGCAGACCAGCATACCACACTGGTCCGCCCCTAGGGTGTGCTGAGACGGTGACTGAGATTGTGTGTGGTGGTGTGCACCTGTAATCCCAGTGCTTGGGAGACTGAAAACAGGAGGATCTCTACAAGTCTGATCTATGTAGTGAGACCCTGTACACCCTGTACTAAATACATAAAAAATAAAATAAAATAAAATAAATAAATACAGGACCAAATTCAGGAAATCCAACTTTCCACAGAGAATTCTTCAGCTTATAATGCTGTTCACCTGTAATGTATACATTAACACAGTGTAAGGAATGACAAGCTGGCTGAGGTGGTACATGCTTGAAATCCCAGCACTTGGGAGGCTAAGGCAGGAGGATTGCTGTGGGTTTGAGACCAGCCTGTGCTATATAGTCAATTCAGATCTACATAGTGAATTATACAGTGAGATCCTGTCTTAATAATTTAAAAAGAAAAATAGAAAATGACAATATGATAATAGCTCACAGGAAGTAGTGCTCTAAGATCTCGTTGGAAAATAAGTCTTTTGATTGTGAAGTAAAAAGTAATATTATTAATATACCCATTTAAATGGTGAGAGGACTAAGGTTTAAAGAGAGAATCTGCCTGACTTTGTGAAGTGCAGCTAGTTTAAATTCAGACCATCTAACTTCAGAACCCATGTTTCTAACTATGGTTTTGTGTCTCTGAAGTGATCTTTATCTTCCAAAGTTGGGTTACAGATTGAATTCAGTCTATATAAAAATTGTTGCAGCTCTTCTGCAGAAATATAAGTTGATCCTTAAATTTATGTGGAAAATGGAAGGGGATGAATATAGCTAAGATAATCAAACAGTGGAAAATATTAGTGTATTTCCTGATTATAAAATGTACTATAGAGCAATAGGAATCAATCAACAGCCAACTGATTTTTAAAATTCTTTTATTTATGTATTAGGTTCAGGGTCTCACTATGCAGTTCACACTTGTAGTGATCCTCCTGTCTCAGCCTCTCCAGCACTGGGATTACAGGTGTATACCATCACACCTGGGTCCAGTGGCCAGCACAGAATGATTAGGATTCTGGGGCTTGAGCAACATGTAGTACTGGGAATTGAACCTGGCTCCTTGTGCTTGCCAGGCAGGTGCTTAGACCACCGAGCTATCTTCTCAGCTCTCAGCTGATTTTTGGCTGTTGCTGTTTTGGTGAGACCAGGGATTCAATGAGGACAAAGGTAAAGAGAGATTCAGCATGAGGAAGAGCAGCCATAGGCCCACCCTATTCAATGTCCAGAAAACGCCCAAACCAGGAGCGTGAGGAGGGCCATCATTACGCAGAGAGAAGTTACTGCCGGGTGTGTAACCTCCATAAAGGCCAGCTTCAGCTTCCTTCTCTGTAAAATTGGAGTTTATAATTTTTAGTTCATAGTATTGTGAAATGCAGTGATTTTTCAAATTAATCGTAATTTTTTAAAAATAAATCTAATCTTTTTAAGATAATCACTTCATAAAACACAAAGAGATGAATTATGTAGTGAAAAATACATGCTTTTATCTGGCTTTTGTTGTTTTTGAGTTCCATATTCCTGAGTCTTGCTTTAGATTCGGAAGTGAGGAAAGCAGACAGGATAGGTCCAGGGGAAAATCTGCAGGCTCTTATGACAGCCTTTGGGGGTGGTCATGACTGGTTAGGCAAGAACACCAGCCTCCTCTGATGGAGAAGAGGTGATGCTCCCACTGTCAGAAAGATGCACCAGATCTGCATTCAGTACCTCCAGTTTCAACAAAAAAATTTTGCTTGCACTGGCTTCAGCTACACATATGCTAATTTTTTTTTTTCACTTCTCTCCATTTCAAATTTTGGGCCCTTACTTCTCTTTCACTGGTACCCCAGGTTTAACATCAAAGACTCTGTGATGCTCAGAACTGAGCTTGTGCTGAAAGCCAGCCACTCTTAAAATTAGACTTTTGTTTTGATTTCAGAAATCTTGGCCTTGGAATTGTAGGCAATAAGAGTTTCTTTTGGGTGATCAGTCAATTTCATATCTTTTCTGCAACTGTTGCCCTTTGGCTGGAAATAAAGACTTAAGCTCCTTTCTTCTCTCCAAGTTCTCCAGTACACTGAGAAACAAGCCGGCAACCCACATGCACTCTCCATTTACACTGAAATGATCTTTGGGAGTACCCCGTAAGTCACAACTAGGGGCTGAAACCCGTGCATCAGACTCTGCATTTGTCAGATCAAGCTGCCATAATAAAATAGCACAAATTTCCTGGCTTAACAGCATCCAGGAATTTATTTTCTGATAGGTCTGGGTTTTGGGTCTGGGACCAGGATCTGGCAAGTCTTATTCTTTCTGGTAAGGAGCCTTTCTGGCTTGTGGATGGCTACCTTCCTGCTCTGTCCTCCCATAGGAGTGGTGGGGAACAGGTGAAACAGAGACAGAGAGTTGTCTCTTACAGGGACACTAATGTTACCAGACTAAAGTTTGGCTGTTAGGACGCCATTTAACCTTTATCTCCACATAAAGTCAAGTGTAGGGTTAGAGATTGGGCAAATGAATTTTGGAGGACACAGCTGAGTTCATAACTATCTTTATTCCTTCAACTTCAATAATAAGGGTCTCATGCAGTGAATATAGAGCTGTTTGACGTAGAAGTAGATACATATCTAGCCCAGGGTTTATACAGTATGTGGAAGATCTCAGTGGGCCCACCTTTGGTTCTTGCCCCCCCCAAAAATGAACAGATGATGACAAAGGCTGAGACTTGGACTAGCACCTAAGTCATTGTAGTGACCTTCCAAATGTCGAACTGACACGGCTGCAGCTTTCCTGCTTTGCACAGTGTCTTTCATGGCCCACAGTCTGAACAGTGAAGAGAAAGAAAGCATGGTCCCAGACTATCTGAGCTGACAGAGTATAAAGAGAACAGATCACTGAACAATTTTACAGTAGGAAAGAAAAAGAATGGAAAGTTATTGATAAAGTGACATTTTTATTGATAAAATGCTCCATTAAGTGTTTTTAAAAATCAGTGTTGCAGCAAATTGAGTGTCTCTGAGCAGTTGTGAGAAAAAGGACAGCTAGCAGTGCATTGGAGGAGACAATGGTGGTCTTGCCTGGTAAGGCAACAGTGGAGATGGATAGGTGTAGTTTAGTACACTAAAGATTGGAAGTTTGGCAAGTAAGAAGCTTTTAATACACCAGGGTTTAAGCTGGAGTACCTTAGATAAATGGTAGTACAATCAACTTACTTCAGGAAAGCTAGGGGAGATAAAGGCTGTTCTGAAGATAACAAGTCCTTGTGTGCTTCCTTCAGTGCAGATAGGATAATTTAATATTGCCATATATGATCCAGGATTTCTCTCTCTCTTAATTTTCCTCTTTCTCTCCTCTCTTTCATATGATCTTTTTCCTTTCCATTTAAATTTTTTTATTTTAAAAAGAACAAAGATAATCAATAAAACTGAGTTTTGAAATAGATTCCCTTTCCATTCATATTTTGACAGCAGGTTAGCATCTTGCTGTCTATTAATTATATTCTTAGCTTATCATCATATCTGTGCCCTCATAGGTACGAAATGGTTTCCATGTCTCTGTGCACTTTCTAAGGATGGAAAAGTGGCCCCACCAATGCCAGGCAAGAATTTTCTTCAAGGTATTTAACTTTCTGAGCAGAATGTAGCTAAAGGTTTGCTAGAGAGCAGCAGGATGTGGATAAGTTGGTTCAACTCTATGTCGGATACAAATGTTAGTCAGTTGTGAGAGAGACCAATCAAAGTATCAAGAATCCAGCTGGGCAAATGGGTCTGTGTCTTGGGAGTGTCATATCTTAGGTCTACCTGTTTTCCCAGATGGACTAAAATGCAAGTTGTCTGATCTGGATACTGTTAACTCACAGGAGACGAGAGATCGAGCATGATCGCTGGGTTTTTGTAAAGAATGAGAACGGAGCAGGACTGCACATGGCAGAGGCTGGCATCCTGCTGTCTATTAATTATATTCTTAGCTTAGATTTGGCCAACTGAAGAAACGTATTATACCTTTCTGATACATTAGAGATCAAATGTGGTTCTCAGTATCAGGTGTTACTGAAACACACATGTCTTGGTTGTCTCTGGCTGCTTTCATGCTCAACTGCGGAACTGAGTATAAGCAATACAGTATAGCACTTCACTTGAGGAGTCAAAATATCTACCATCTGATTCTTTCCAGAAAGGTTGCTGACCTCTAAAATTGACCCTACTTCTTTCTATGCTGGCATCAGATGAGATGACCAGACAGAGGTCTTATAGCAGGAAAGTTTTGTTTCTGTTTGAGTCTGCTATTACCTCTTAGCTCTCTCATTCACTCTCTTAGTCACTGTCCCCTCGAATCTTTCCTTTTTCTTCTTGCATGGGGATTTGCAGGGTCAAAAGACTACATTTGCAATATACAAGATGTGGGTTTTTTGCTCACAGCTCCTCTCAATGCCACGAAAGACTTCAATCCCCTCCCTGCCTATCTTGTCTCAGGGAGCACTCAGGCCTGATGTCATTGCTTAGCTGCTCAGATACTGGGGCTCCTTCAGCAGTTTCAAGAAAATGTCAGAAGTCCTTGGTTGAAGTCAAAATTCTAGCTGGATCTTCTGGTTCCAGGAATTTCCTAAATATTGACAAAACCAAAAGTCTCTTCCTACTACTGCGTGAGTAGTTGCTCTTTTCTGGCCCCTGTCCTGTCGGTCACTATGCTGGCAGAATACTGAAAAGGGAAGTGAGTGAGCAAGGTTACTATCACTTAAT
>PVKN010030754.1:0-12658 GCA_004027915.1 Capromys pilorides
TTGTCCCTTTGGCCAGCCCAACAGGATGAAGCTACATCCAATTATGGACACTCAGTGGTGCTACCTGGTGGCCAAACCTGGAGTGGCAACCAGTGTTACCTAGGTGCAATAATGGCTTAAATATACTAAATGAATCCCTGCCGGGTGCTGAGCGCTTCTGTAGACACACAACCCTGATCTTTCTCCAAATCCTTTCTATAGTGCTTTCCATTCACTCAATTAGAAGTCCTACTTAAAACAGGTGGTACATGCCTGTTACCCCAACACTCTGGTGAACTGAGGCAGGAAGATAAAAAACTTAAAAAAGGACCAAAAATAAATAGGATTGAGGTTGCAGCT
This sequence comes from Capromys pilorides, assembly GCA_004027915.1. Taxonomy (NCBI): domain Eukaryota; kingdom Metazoa; phylum Chordata; class Mammalia; order Rodentia; family Capromyidae; genus Capromys; species Capromys pilorides. Next base: position 340 of record PVKN010030754.1, read on the forward strand.
CAGTGTGATGTTCCTTGATTCAATCCCCATGACTCCCAACAAAAAAAAAAGTCCAGGGCCAGACAGATAGCTCAGCAGATTAAAGCACCTGCGTGGGTTTGATACCCTGCGTGCTGTGCTGGCCAGACCCCCAGGGCGAGCTGAGACTGAGCATGGTGGCTCACCCTGTACTCCTAGTGCTTGGGAGGCTGCAAACAGGAGGATTACAGTAACACTGATTTGTGTAGTGGGATCCCATACTAATGAAAAAGGGGTGGGGGGCTGGGAGAAAGCTCAGCAGTGTAAATGCCTACCTGGCAAGTGCAAGGACCCCAATTCAATCCCCAGTATCACATTCCACGGCAGCCACCGAAACCAGGCATGGTGGTACATGCCTGTAATCTCAGCACTGGGAAGGCTGAGATAGGGGGATTACTACAAGTCTGGGCCGAACAGCAAGACCTTGTACCAAATAAACTTAAAAAAAAATTTTAAATACAAAAAATTAACAATGTTTTTGATCTTTTTAATTCTTTGACTGTTAAACCCACCTGTCCCAGTCATATGTAAAGGGGACTTTCTCTTTAAGAGATTTTTAAAGTGGAGTCTCACTACACAGATCAGACTCATAGAGAAAGGCGACTTTCTCTTGTGTGGGTTCACATCAGTATTACAGCTGGGAGAAAAAGTACTGGCAGGTGCAGGAAGGCTTAAGAATGCTCTCTTCAGGGGGTTGGGGAGACTGATCAGAAGAATAAGCACTTGTCTGGCAAGCACAAGGACCTGAGTTCAATCCCCAGTTCCAACCAAAAAAAAAAAGAATGCTCTCCTCAAATTCTGGCTAGCTAATTTTATTAGGAACTATGTTTGGCCCATTTTTAGCATGAGCAAATAATTTGTTTCCTCAGAAAGGCAGTTGTTAAAAGACAATTTCTCTTATGTTCCCACGAAGAGAAATAAAAAGTTCTTTGGCCTCCACTCACCTGAAATAGATCAAATGATCTTTACTGTCCCAGTCCTCTACCAAGTCTGTTGGTTATCCTGAAAATGAAAATCACACCCCAACTCACCAGATCACAGCCCTTTATCCTGTGCAATTAACTCAGAACCAAAAGCAGGGAGCTACGCTGTTCTGTTGTCTGCTTTTAAATATTAATTTACACTGATGAAAATGTAAAAGTGCATCCATTCCATGTAAGCAGTACTTAAGACATGAAAACTGGTTTACATAAATTGGGAAGAAAATGTACTTTACAAACTGATTCTTTACACCTTAAAAATAATTTACAGCATTCCTTTATACAGTTCTTCTGTTGCCTAGGCAGCTTTTCAGCAACATTGCTATCACATGCTGTCAGACTCAGAGAAAACACCGAGAGGCCCAAAAGGGCCACGGTAGGCAACTGTGCAGAGAGGCCCGCTGGCAGAGTAAAGCTGTTGCACTGGTGCTTCATGGTTATGAATTGAGGAAGGACCCTGACCTGCAAACGGACTTCAGTAGAGGCTGCAGTGAGATCTTCACTGCTTTCCCAAGGCTCTTCTTCCAGACAGGAAACATTTTATCACAAGGAGATTCCATTTTCAGCAGCATATGATAAGAAAAAACAATTCTAAGATAGGCTGGCACCTCTTCCTGGCTGATCTCTTCCTGAATGGCCAGCTCTGGATTAATGCTTGGTAGCAGGCAATGACTTGAAGGACTTACTATCCAATTCCACCTCTAGTAGCAGGTTAGAAACACTAATCTGTTTCAGTCTGCTTTATGTGGTGAGAAACACAAGCAGAACTGGACCCGGAAAAATACCCGTGTGAGATTACTAATCAGTGCCTACTCCAAGCCAGAAGTAGCTCTTAGTGAACTGCAAACATATATCAAAGAAAGTGTGCAGTAGGGGTAGGGTGCAGAAATGCCCTCAAAAGGCTTCACAGTATAACACTGATAGGCAGAAAGACAAGCCAAGACTTCTGCTGTGTTCTCAAGCTTGCACTGATACTCCAAGAACCAGACCACTTTTCAGGTTGAGTATAGCAGCAAATTAGATGAATCCGAGAGACTTCTAAAACGGACTATCCATAGCCCCTTTACATCTCATTTTCCTCAGCTCTTTTCTACATAGCAAAACAAAGGGAAATTTAGGTTTGTGGCTATTTCTACCACAAGCAGCACGTCTGTTTTAGGTTAATCTAGAGATAAAAAATAAGCCCACCACCTGGAAGGCTGCAATGAACTCAGGGCTGAAGAGATAAATCAGTGGTAGGGCACTTACTCAGCACAAGAAAGGCAGTGGTTTTAATCACCAAAACAAAACCACACACGAAAGAAGTCAAAACTTTTTTTTGTTTCTTAAACAGCTTAGTGCCAATTACATAACCTTTCTCTAGGACACAGGTTCATACAAGCAAGCCTTCTACTTTCTAGAAAAAAAACCCCCAGGATCTGCTCTAGGAGCAATACCACCAGCTACTTCATTCAGAGAAGAACCTACTCCCATTCGCCCTGCGGGGTTCAGTTCTCTAGGCTCTCTTGGTCACCCACTGGCCCTCAGGACTACCCCTCAGGGTCCTCAAGAAGCTATGGAGGGAAACTCAAGTGATAATTCCTGTATGTTTGATCTTCTTTCCTTCCAAGTTCTGATAGCCTCTAGGGTCCAGGACAGCTCACAGCTAATATAGTGAACGTGGTTTTAAACACTGATCTGTAGTCATGTTGGGTACACAAAAGAAGGTGGAGACTGGATAGCAAATATGTTTTGATGTTCATTTGCAGTGTTCTATAGTGGACAAGGTAGGAGAAACACTAGAAGAACTGAAGAAAAAAAAACCCAGGCTTTGTCACTTATTAGCAGTGCAATCTTGGCATTGACACTCACTTCAGCAACAGCACATGTGAAAAAAGTGGTTCTCACCTTGCAGGGACCATTCAAATAAACATCTACCTGCCTCTTCCCCTCACTCAGTTGGTGCCTCATTAAGGCTGCTACTGTCAGGGTTCAAGCACACACTATAGGTGTAGAAGAAAGAGCAGGGTTTGGTGACTATACTGGACAAGTGAGAGCTCTCTAAAGACAAGGGTTTCATCTTAGCAGCAGTGCCTCCCTGCTTTTTTTTTTTGGTAGCATCAGGAATAGAACACAGGGCCTTGAACACATTATACAAAAGCTCTACTACTGAGCCATAACCCTAGCCTCAGAAGTATCCTCTTAAAATCTCAATATAGGCAAAGAATTACATGGCCAAACTAGTACTATTCCAGATTGTGCACTGGAGACTGCATTTTCCTGTTAGGCCCAGAACCCCCAGACAAGGACAAAACATCACAACAACTGCAGGAAAACTGCAGACGACTAAGATTCATTCTTAAAGAGATTTAATTATTTGAATTGCATAAAAGGGGGTAGTACATTTAAATCTCTGCTACATCACAAATTGCTTTTTGTTGCTGTTGTTGTTTTATTTTATTAAAGACCCACTTGTTTTACCCACGTGTGGGTTTATGGCTATAGAATGTGGGGAAAACAAACATTAGCAACAGAATAGGAAAAAAGAAGCTGTTCTGTTCACCGTGATGCTCTCTCCACTGCAGAACAGAAGCCTTAAAAAGAGAAGGAAAGAAAATAGCTGTGAGCTATCCACAGTGACTGACATCCATCCAGAGTTAGAAGAGACAGAAAAGGAAACCAGAAAAGCAGAGCTTGAGTGTTCAAGTTTTCCTTCAACCAAGATGGTAAACCTAACCCTCTATGAAGATGAATCTTCCTTTGCTTTCTTTCCAACCTCTTAACCCTAAACTAACTTTCCCTGTCAGGTGAAATATAGTAAAGATGTCATTTAAACGAGGGCTGATTTGAGCACTGCAGTGATTCAGCAACCTTCTGAGAGAGCCTTATTAAGAAGAGCATGGCTTTAGGGGTAGATTATAGTCTTAAACCGAGGGATGCTTTACTAGTAGGGCCTAGAGTCATATGGCCCACCAAAAAGGGCAGGCCACAAAACAAGAATCCCCTCACGCTGTTTTCAGACTAACATTTCCTGCTACTGGGTGGACAGAAGCCAAACTAAGCAAGCCCTTCTGGTTCTGCAAGACTGCAAGGTGAAGGGGCAGAAGAAGCTATCTAATGGCTCTAAATAACCAGCATTTAGTGTTATATTAGGACCAAGGATTTATTCCACAATATAGACTGCAACATTTGATACAAGCTATTAAAAAATAGGGGAGGAAGGAATGGGCAGGGAAGAAGCCAAAATACAGCTGTAGCAATTACTTACAGAGCAGTCTCTTTTCTACATCACTAGTTCATCAGTGACACTAGAAACTAGACATTTGCGTTCTGTACATCATCAATTGCTAAAGCACCAACACACTGTTCAGAAGTTTGTTTTGTTTTGTTTTAATTCCAGCCACTGAAACCAACATAGAAGTTATTGCTCAGATAAATAAACCTAGTCTACCAGAAAAAAAAAAAAGTAGATAAAGCAACAAACAAAAATCCCAAAAGTGAAAAACTTAAAATATCCCAATGTGGTAATGGAGTAAACAAGAGAAAGATTCCTCAATTGAGGATTTACTGGAACTTCTAGTGCCGGTTCTGAGCACCGAAACTGAGTTGGACTCCTATGCCGGTAAATCCCAGACAGAGGTACAATTTTAATGCTGTACATGAAAAGGTGCAAGCTTCAATGCCTTCCAAATTGTTGGAAACCCCTGCAAAAAAGTCAGCATTTAAACCTCAACAACCACAAATAGCTCTTAAGGAAAAAAATACAAAAGTGTCAAAAAATTTTTTTCATTGTTTTTTCTTTTTTTCAAAGAGTTCTGGAAAAATGATCCCATAAGGAATAGAAATAGCACCGTGTACAGGCTGGCTTGAATACCAGTCCTGTAGCTTTGCTCAGATTTGAGGAAATCATCTTGGTTGGAGTCCTGAATTACATTAAGTGGGGATGTTTGTTTTGTTTTTTACTTTCGGCTTGGTGCGTCCTTCCCAGTACAGCGCACACAGATGTAGTCTTCTTTCTCTGCCATCTCTGGAGAAACACCAACACAGACCTGATGAAACCACTGATTGCAGCTGCCATCACACTGGACCCAGTCCACCTGGTTACAAAGAGTAGGGAGATGGGATGTTCAGAGGAAAAATGTGATTCAAACTTGGACAGGCCAGCCTCACGATATTCAGGCCGTTTGCCACTAACAGCCTCTGTCCCAGCACTGGGACCTCTGGCACAATAGCCAAGCCATGAGTGTAGCTGGCCTACCAGCCAAAGCAACCAAGTCAAAGTCATTCTTCATGTCGTGACTGCTTTGGGGTTAGACAGTGTTGCCTTGTGACAGTAAGCAAAAGGGCATTACATCAGCATCCCTCCCACCTTCTTAGCGCCGGGACGGTGAAAGCTGGAGGAGCAAGAGAAGGAAAAAGGGAAGAACAAGAGTTTTCTTCAAGAAAAGGGAGGAGACCCAGGAACGATGGTAAGAGCACAGATATCAGTGGGGGTAGGACTGAGCAATCCGTTCAGATCAGCTCAAGGCAGATAAGCAGAAGAGAAAGACCCAGCGAGATGAGGTCTAGCTTACAGGGTTTCTGAGTTAAGGGAAAGCACGTCCTCTATGGCCCAAACCTCACTGACCTCATCTCCTTCTGGCTGCAGGCAGCTCACAGCTGGGCAGATGGCATCTTCATCCCCCGAGTCTTCCTGCTCAGAGTAGGATGTGTCTGAGGGCAGGGAATGGGTCTCGGCAGAGCGGACTAACTCATAGCTACGCTCCCTCTCTAACTTGAAACTGTTCATGTCCTTGGGGTGGCTCAGTCTTATTTTCTTCTTTTTGGGGGTCCGCATTTTCTTGACTCGATCCCACCGCTCACTGGAGAGGCCTTCTCTGTCCAGGCGTCTCTTTAATTTCCTCTCAAGACTGTTGATTCCATCACGCTTTCCCCGGCAACAGTCATTCTGGATAGAAGAGGAGCAAATCCAACTTCAGCCTACAGTTTCTGCATTACTAAAAACTTGTGAAGCTAAAGAAAGTGTGTGTGGGCTGGAGAGATAGCTCAGCAGTCTAAAGCACCTGCTTAGGCAAGCTTAGGCAACCACAGGGACCACGGTGCAATCCCTGGCACCACAGGCTGTGCCAGTCCCACCTCCAGGGCAGGCTGAGCTGGCCATTGCATGCATGCATGCATACATACATACATACATACATACGTAAGTAAAGTTTAAAAACAATGTGTGAAGGGGAAATCAGAAGGCTCTGTAGGACACGCTGAGCTGTGTCCTACCGCTATAATCAAGACTACAAGACAAATAGTTTGAATTGAACCTCCTTGCTTCCTCACTGAGCTAACAAAGAAACACTGGAAAAAGGAAAGATATAATTTGCTATCAAATTAGCCAGTTAGCACCAGGATATGAAAGATGCCCAAATACACTTCTTTTTGTCAAATACGTAATGTAACTGGCTACTAGTTTTTATCTAGGTGTTTTTGCCTATCCTTTGAATCTATAAGCTTCTAATTAAGGACATACATTCCTACCCCTTATAAGGGTAAAGTACAAGAATCAAACATAATCAATAATGGTGCTAAGGATATCATAATGAAAAAAAAACATTCTGCTGGTGTGGTGGTGCACGCCTATAATCTCAGCACCCAGGAGTCTGAGGAAGGAGGACTGTAGTAAGTCTGAGACCAGCCTGGACCTACAAAGTAAGTTCAAGGCCAGCCTGATCTGCATTTACAGCAAGACCGTATCTCAAAAAAACAAACCAAAAAACCCCACATTCTAAGTGCTAGTTATTAGCCTTTGTGCTATCTTTTGTAACATTCTTTACTAAAAGGGCTGTTTTCCTAGTAGATTTCAATTCTTAGAGACCATCAATTTGATAGGACAGTTAGTTCCTAGAACAAAACAGCAGCAATAGCTTTAATGCTGCTAAGACACAGGGTGTTGTTATAAGATATCCCTGAAGTAACTGAGCATTCAAGCCTTAGGCAAGCTTAGGCAACCACAGGGCCCACGGTTTGATGCCTGGCACCACATCCTGAGCCCTTGCACATCACCTGCATCCTGAATCCTCGCACATCAGCTATCTGGTTAGGTCTGGAGGAATAACAAAAAACATGTTCAAGGCTGTCTAGCAATATCATTGACTTCTCAAGTTAACTATAATTGCATTTTTTATCACTAGTGTTTTTCTTACAGGGCAAAAAATATTCCCAATTCTATTATGGAGAATAACAACAATGGGAATGATGTAGCATACACCTTTCTATAAAAAAAAAAAATTACACGGCAACTTAAAGCAACACAATCCCAGGATGCAGCACTTGTCATCATTGCCTATTTTCTCACCGATAGCCTGGAGAACAGAGCTATGAAGTAGTCAGCTTGCATCATTTTGTGGATCAAATACTGTCTTCCACAGAATCACTGGGATAGAGTAACACTGAAAGTACAATGCCCCCTGGACTGCTTCCTGGGAGCCTCTCAGACACTCACCTTCTCACTGCTGGGTCTAACAGGTGAGCTTCGGTCAGTTTGGGGAACAGGACTTGGCTTTGCAAGGAGAGTCTGGTAAAGCTCCTGAATTTCAGGAAGGGATACCTGGAGCAACTGGGCTTCCATCAATAGTTCATTCACTTCCGGACTGATGCCTGTTCAAGACCAGACCCAATCAAAATGATGTCAAGTACTTCACATGTGCATATATAGGTCTGTGAGAAACACAGAAAGGCTGCTTCTCATTTCACTCCCACCCTCTCCTTAGGATACATTCCACTTACATGAGTTCACTTAGCTGCCTAAAGCCACAATACAAAAGAACACAAACTAGACTCACTAATTTTTGATTCCTAGGGAATCCTGAGTCCTCATCCTGGCTTATTTCTAATGCACAAGACATACTGTAGGACCTCTATGTTGATGGCTTATGCTAGAAAGGTTACACTGGGAATGATCTGAGGGGATCATGAAGCTCTGACCACAAGATTAGACACACTGATCTGGACTCCAGATGCAGCTTTAGGCTTATGGAGTATTTACTTACAAATGAGAAAAAGAAGGTAGGTCTTAAATGTGGACAGACTATCTATAAGATCTCACACAAGTCTCTTAAGCAATGAAGTAAACGGAGTCCATGACTTTCTAAATACTATGTGTTTAACCTACATCCTACATTTAAGGATAAAATTCTTTTTTTTAAAAAAAAAAACGATAGTTTCTGAGTATACATTTAAGGATAAAATGCTTTACGGTACTTGCTTGTTACTAACAAAAACCTAGTACAAGCTGACCTATTAATATATAGCCCTCAAAACAGTAGGGATAATAAAATACAAACCATGGAGTGGGATACAACTCTGTCCAGTAGAAAAAGGAGAGTGTAAATATGACGTTCGGTTGTCCCAGTCATCAGGCAAAGAAAAGGATGTTGTGCCAGGAGATTGAGATACCTAATGAAAGGAAAGCATCTTAGACAACAAGGCTTAAAAGATTAAAAACACTCTCACCAATCCAATGAATGTCATCTGGGTTAACAGGAATATAACTAGGAAAAAACAAGACTTAATTTTCTTTCTCTTTCTTTATAAAAAGGTTTATTTATTTGTACAGGTTCTCACTACACAGCTTGGACTCGAAGTGATCCTGCTATTTTCAGCCTTCCAAGTGCTGGGGTTACAGTCACAAGTCACCACACCCAGCCTGTCACTGTCTCAGTGCTCCCTGGTCCCTGAGCCTAAGCAGCCACTTTAGTCCAGCCCTCCTCTCTCTTCTGAGATAGGATCTCTATCTAGTGCAGGCTGGTCTTCAACTTGCTTATATAGCCCACGCTGGCCTAGAACTCATAGTCACGCTCCTACCTTAGACTCCTGTGTGCTGGAATTAAGGTGTGTTGCCACCATACCTCATGACTTCATTTTCTTAAAAGCAAAAAGATTCCCCTACCATCTCAGCACTGTTCAATAAATTTATCAATAAGGTGATTTTCAGGAAAAAACAAAAAAAGGCCTTTAACCTTGATTTTAGGTACAATGGAGTGAGGGAAGTAAAAACTATTAGGGAAAAGGCCATTTTCTCTGTGTGAAAACAGATCATACAAACTTTTAATCCTCTTTTAATTTGCTATATTAAAGGTTAGAGGGCTGGCAAGATAGTTCAGTGGTCTAAAGCATCTGCTTAGGCAGGTTTGGGCAAAGCGCAGGGACTGCAGTTTGATCCCTGCCCCCAGTGAGGACTCAGCCACCACAAAAACAAACAAACAACAAAACCCCAAAAAGATTAGAGTGCAATGAACATATGAATGTGACCCTCCGAATAAGCCAAACTGGAACCTGTCAGAAATTGGTCACTTATATGCCTACTTCCCTTGGTCTTTAAGGAAGTAGGTAAACAATTCTTTGACCTAAGTAATAGTGTGTCCTCTTCCTTTATTAACAAAGGCAACTAACCCCTCACATACCCTGGATAAAGAACAATTATTCTCTTGCAGCCTGCTTCTCTATGCAGAAAATATTTAACTGGCCAACTAGTGTGTGCCAGGTACTGTATTTCAGAAGCTATAAAAGAAAACACAGAAGCAAAGGAAGCAAAGAAGGGAGACATATATGATAGGACATTTTTTTGGTTGTTATTTGTAATCTGCTGAGCAGTTAACTTATAGATCTGTGTTTCTATGGTACAAGAATAATAACTAGCTGCAATGAGAAAATATATATTAGATTTAAATGATAAATTAGACTTTTGCCCACCCATCCCAGTGATGCTGCTTTCGGCAGGAAGATTGGACATAGTGTACCACACCTGTATTCTCAGCACTCAGGAGGCTGAAGCACAATGATTGTTGAGGTTGAAGCCAGAGCCAGCATGGGTTATAGAATGAGTTCAAGGTCAACCTGAACTAGACTCAGCCTCAAAACAGGAAAAGATAGATAGTAGATAGGTAGACAGACAGACAGGAAGACAGACACAGAACATATGGCATAAATCGTAAAGCCCTTCTTCCAAAACAACATAACACTGACATTTCTAAAACTGACATTTTGGGTGGAAAAAAAAAACTGAAAGTAGGAAATTTTCCTTTCTATTCAGTGACTTTCATCTAAGTAGGGGAAAAATTTTTAGTCAAGCAAAAATTAGGAATATATATTATATATACATATGAGTTAATAGACAAAGGAAAACATTTGAGCACATGACAGGTGAACATTTGCTACACAGAGCAAAAGAATAAGAACAACTATTAGGAGCAAAAAGGGTGCAGCAGATGTGCATAAACTTGCAGTGGGAAGCTCCAGATTTAGTAATGCTAGGAACAGCAATGGGATTTCCAAGGATACAGCAAAACCAAAGCTATAGAATCAGGAAAAAAACAGAGCTTTGGCACCCAGCAACTCAAAGAGTCCTAACTCACCTTGTTTGTCTCTGACACCTGTCCCACAGAAGCTTGCCATCTGCTAGCTAACAGTCCTGAGCCCACTCGATCTTGCACAAATTTTAGGTTCCCTGATGAAAGGAGTTGCTGGGCTCTGTGCTGCCAGTTCACGGTTCTCTCAATCATATACCGAAGTGCATCTCCCTCAGGAAGGCGAACTCGAATGCGCTGCAGGGAGGCCAGCAGCGGGAGAATTTTCTCTAAGGGAGGTTTCTCTGATCTCCGACAATGGGGACAAAGCCAGATGCGGGGACTTTGTGAAGTACTGGGTACTGCCACACAGTTAGTGTGGAAAGCATCCCTGCAGAGTTCACACTGGATCATAGGGTTCGCTGGGGCCTTCTGACAGAGGCAGACTTTCAACTCCACATCTTGGACAGGCGACAGCAATTTCCCTTCATTGGCGACTCTGAGAGACTGCAAGGCTTCCATTTCTCTTAGGCGCGCTTCCCCAAGTGTTGCCATCTGAAAAACAAATAAAATCCATGATGTTGGCACAGGAAACACAGCCTCCCCTCAACAACTCAAGGCCCTAGCATGGACTCTACAGAAGATTATCTGTATTTGAATCTTGCCTCTGCCTCACACAAAACTGTGCAACCTGAGGCAAAATATTTTACCATGGCTAAATTTTCTGTGTGTATGAAATGAAGACAATACAATGTGCACCTTGTAGTGCTGTGATGACAAGCAAGAGAAAGAACACTCTGCATGGGGTATGGTAAACACTATGCACTTTCCCTCCAGACATCATTTCTTTAAAGTCTGAGTTCCTTACATATATATCAATGAGAAAACTTACTTCTCTTGCAACATACAGGTATTTTATACTGTGCATACTAATTCCTGAGGGTCTCCAGTTGTCTGCAGTTCTATTAACTTTTGTATTTTTCTAGAAATCTCCTGAGACAAAGTCTCCTAGAACAGCCACTACACAGTAGTATTCTATGGGTCTTATGTTCTTCAACACTAAGGTCTTCTGTGTGCAATTACAGACTGCATTCCTAGACTACTAGATTGTATTCCTTATGAAAAAAAATTAGAGACTATTTCATCAGATTTTCTGATACATACATGTTATAAAATTAGAGCAAAGACAAAAAATATGTACATCAGTGTATTTGCAGAAGTTGCAATGTCAAGCATAATCTTTCCTCTTTATTAAAGAGAGCCAAGTCCCACAAAAGTTCTGAGTTCAGCTTGTAGGAATGACTTGAAGACATCAAGTTCAGTCATGAGGGAGACTGAACATAATTCTAATCACTATGTACAAGCTATCCATAAATGGAAGGTTCTGTTTTTTGTACATACTAGAGATTGAACCTGGGACATTCTAATCAATGAGCTATATCCCTAACTGCCCCCCCTTTATTTTTTTATTTTGAGACAGGGTTTTGCTATGAAGCTCAGGCTGGCCTTGAACTTGCAATCCTCTTGCCTGATACCTCTATAAAAAGTTGTATCATTAAAGTTCTCTTCTAGCACTTCCCTGAAAGAGAACAGGTAACATGGGGAAAAAGGATAAACTTGCTTTACACTGGGTTTTATTTCCAGAAATAAAAACTATACTCTACAGAACCTGTTCTACTTTTCCCAAGTACTCAATAGACTAATTTACCATAAAACCATTTTCAATTATCACATTCACCCACTTTCAGATGATCAGGCTTTGTACTGGTTGAGGTCAGAATGTGACTCCATAATCTCTTTTTAGAATGGGGAAGAAAATGTGTGAATAAGGTATACAGGGAAAAACAGATCTAAGCTGCATGTGGTGGTGCATCCTATAATCCCAGCACTCGGGAAGTTGAGGCATGAAGACTATTGGAGTTTAAGACTAGCCCTGGGCTACAAAACAAGCTCAAGCCCAGACTGATCTACAGAGACCCTGTCTCAAAAAGACAAAAAAAAAAAAAA
>PVKN010030755.1:0-12650 GCA_004027915.1 Capromys pilorides
ACCTGCTTGCAGGAATGGAACTTAGTCATTAAATAAGCAATGTGTGTATTGTTTTTCTCTAACTTGGAGAAACATGTATGAAAATCTATTTCTAGCCAACAATGCCTCAAAGTTCACTTAGTTTGAGTTCTATTTTCCACATCATGCTTTTACTCTTCTCTGTGTATGTTGGGACTTGCCAGGAGTTCCTCTGTGGAGCTAGCACATTCAAAATCAATTGTAGAAAAGAAATTTATTTTCTGATAAATATACACATACAACTTCTAGAATCCTTTTCATCTACCAATTAGTTTAAAAGACCAGAAGTGAATAGAACCCGGCATCCGTGCCCTGGCAGCCAGTTAGCCCGCCGCCTGACTGTCTGTCCCTAGAGCCATGGAAAGAGCCAGTCTGATCCACAAGGCCAAGTTGGCAGAGCAGGCTGAATGCTACAAGGACATGGCAGCCTTCATGAAGGGCACAGTGGAAAAGGGTGAGGCCCCCTCCTGTGAAGAGTGAAGCTGGCTCTCCGTGGCCTACAAGAACATGATGGGCGGCCAGAGGGCTGCTTGGAGAGTTGTGCCCAGCACTGAACAGAAAAGCAATGAGGGGGGCTTGGAGGAGTAGGGCCCTGAGGTCCGAGAGTGCTGGTTCTGAGAAGCTGGAGACTGAACTCCGGGGCATGCATGACACCGCACTGGGCCTCCTGGACTCCCACCTCATCAAGGAGCTGGGGAGGCCAAGAGCCATGTCTTCTACCTAAAAAGGAAGGGTGACTACTACTGCTACCTGGCTGAGGTGGTGGCCACTGGTGACCACAAGAAGCGCATCACCAACGCTGCCCGGGCAGCCTACCAGGAGGCAAGGGACATCAGCAAGAAGGAGATGCCACCCACCAGGCCCATCCACCTGGGCCTAGCCCTGAACTTTGCTGTCTTCCACTAGGAGATTGCCAACAGCCCAGAGGAGGCCATCTCGCTGGCCAGGACCACTTTTGACGAGGCCATGGCTGACCTGCACACACTCAGCGAGGACTCCTACAAAGATCCACCCTCATCGTGCAGCTGCTGAGAGACAACCTGTCGCTGTGGACAGCCCACAACACTGGGGAAGAGGGCAGCAAGGCTCCCAAAGAGCCCCAGAGCTCAGCCAGCCTGCTGCTGCTGCCTGCCCTGCTTTCTCCATTCCAGTTGCCAGCCACCACCCAGAGGACGAGGTAGGAGACCCCATCTTTCCCAGACCTTTTCCAGTGCACCACCCAAGCCCAGAAAGGCTCCTTCAGGGTTGCAGCCATGCTGAGGCCACAGTGGCCAGGATCCACTCTGCACACACAAGCTGCAGGGCAGCCCACCCACCTCCACTCCTGGCACCCCCTACGTCCCACCCCATCCCATTCCTACCAGCGCCATTTACCCATCCCGACTCCATGCCTCCCTCTGGCCCCTGCCACCTCTGGACCTTAGTCCCACTGGGGCTGAGAACTGCACAGTGTGGCAGAAGCTGAAAAAGGGTGTGTGCGTGTGTGTATGACTGTGAAAAAGAGCGAAAGCGCATCTACTGGGTGCGAACATGTTTCCTCTCAATAAAGTTACACTGTGACAAAAAATAAAAAATCAGAAGTGAAACTATTTCAGGTCCTCATAGTTAAATAAAGATGCTAACCCACCAGTCTCATAATTTTTTTTAAAGAAAGTATCTTAAATGCCCATGCTTTACTCTCCAGAATTCATTCTTACAGTTCCCGTAGACTATTATGCTTTCTCTCCTTTCATTGGTTTGCTTTGTTTCTTCTCTTATGTTTTGTGTCTGAACCCAGCAATACTTATTGACCTAGAAATATAAACTCCATGAACAAGACGCCCAAATGCCTGGCCAGAAGCAGAAAGACATCAAAGAAAAGAGTTCTTCAATCTTCGCATCTACGCACCCTCTGTAGGAAGGCTGAAAATCAGGTACCTCACCAATCACTTGTGAGTTGACACTGAAAATGTTTCCATCTGATAGTGCAATGACATTGCTTTGTTTAAATAGAACTGCTTCAGCTGGGCACGGTGGTGCACAACTGTAATCCCAGCACTTGGGAGGCTGAGGCAGGGAGAGCGGTGCAAGTTTAAGACCAGTCTGGGCTACAGAAGTGAGCTCAAGGCCAGCCTGAACTGCACAGTGAAATCCTGTCTCAAAAAGACAAAATAAATTAAATAAATAATACATAAATAAATAGAACTGCTTCAGCAGGGCCCCCAGTGTAACCCAGGCCCTAGCATATGCAGGGCCCTGAGTTTGATCCCAAGGACTGCAAAAGCAAACAAAAAATGAAAACAAAACTATTCCAGCAGCCTTTAAATACATCTAATAGGATCTAAATTGCATATATTTTCTATTACCATAGCTATCCAGTTAAAAACATAGTACATAAACTATGCAGAATGTCTTTGTTTTATGCAGGTTGATGGCCATATGTTCCATTCTACCAAAACACACATAAAAAGATGCACCAGAAAAAAAAATTTATCATTCAAGCCCATAATTTACTTCATTTCTTTTTCATTCTTTTGTTCTTCTTTTTTGTTCTTGACTTATATTTAATTTCAGAATTCTATTCTATACCAATTTGTATTTTATACTACACAAGATACAATTATTACTTTACCATACTTCTCTGCCATATGAATATCTATACATACTGCAAATTAACTTTTTAATTTTTTTTAAAAAAAGTTTCTGCTTAGGCTGGCAAGATAGCTGAGTGGACTAAGTGCCTGCTTAGGCAAGCACAAGGATCAGAGTTCAATCCCCAGCAACACAAGCCGCACCAGCCCTGCCCCTGGGGCTATTGAGCCAGCCACCCAGACCTGGTGGTAGGGCACACCAGTAATCCCAGCACTGGGGAGGCTGAAAACTGGAAGATTACTATGAGTCTGACCTGCATAGTAAGACCCTGTACCAAATACATTAAAAAATAAATAAAATTTAAAAATAAATAAAAAAGTTTCTGGGCTGGGGAAATAGCTCAGCAGTATAAGCACCTTCTGGGAAAACTCAAGATCCCAAGTTTGATCCCTGGTACTGCATGTCATGCTAGCCCCAAAAACGCAGGCACACGCCCATACTCCCAGCACTGTAGAGGCTAAGACAGGAGGATCACTATGAGTCCAAGCTGCATAGTAAGACCCTGTATCAAAAAATCAAAAATTAAAAAAAGAAACGTTTCCTGATTCTATGGCTCTATGCTTAAAAGTTTCCTGGACTGATTTACCATTACAACTATAATACAGAAGACATTCATAACAACAACAAACAAAACTTATTTTTTCTTAGTACCAGGGATCAAACTCAGGACCTTGTGCTTGCCAGGAAGACACTTATGCCACTGAACTATATCACCAGCCCTAAGCCTTCTTATAATTATTAAACATTAAAGAGTTAACTACTCTTATAAAAACATATGTTCATGAATGAGCCTTTCTTTTAATTCATTCACATATCTGTGAATAATTAAGTAGTCATTCGTAGAATAATGCAGAGTCAACCTTTAGATTTACTTCTATTTTTTTAGGATCTTTTCTCTTTATTACCATAAGCAAAGAGAAAATATTTTGTGCAAATGAGAAGTTGGGAGAAAAAAAAAATGATCTGTTCTAATATTGTCATTCTGTCCTTTCAAGTTTTATTAAGTTACCAGCTCCTGTTCCAACAGTGGCCCATCATGGAAAATTACTTTGCAGGACCTTGCCATTGACAATTTGATTAGAGCCATCATTAAAATCAGGACAGTAGCGACATTACCAGAGAATCTGCGTCCAGTGATTCATGATTAGGGTCCTTCTCTTCATTTCCCCACATAAACACCAATGTTTCAAAGATCCTTCTGTTCAAGTGTAGAGGTGCCACTAGCTAGAGACAGGGTAACAAGGAAAGCCAGTGTCTTTTGGGTAATGAGGAACGTGCACAAGGGAATCGAGGAGAAGAGGGCTACTTCCGGGCATCCGTAGACAAAGCAGTTTCAGGAAGAAGCACATGGGTGTTATGGCTTTGATCTAAAACAGCTCCCAAAGCCTCAAGTGTCTGGAAGGTGAATGGATTGTGTGCCCTAGCAGATGACTTGCTCTTAGGAGGTCAGGCCTGGCTGGAAGCATCAGGTCACTGTGAGTGTGGCCCAGAGAGTACTTCACCTTCCTAGGTTCTGCCTAAATGCACTGCTTCCTCTTCAACTTGAGGAGAGAAAGCCTTCCTGCACCCAGGCCCTTGCACCACACTGCCAGCCATGCAAGGCCTTAAACTTCCCAATTGCAAGCCAAAATAAATTTCTCTTCTTTTCTGATGGTGTCAGGTATTGAATTCCAGCTATGAGAAAGTAAAACAGAGGAGTTGAGACCTGATTAGCCAAGGGTCGCGGCACTTTCGGGCAGCGCTCACAAAGCCTCTGTGTTCTCCAAGGCAGGCTCTCCTCCGATAGCTTCTAACTCGGATGACCTCAGCAAGGCACATCCCAGTCAAGATTTCCCAGTCACAAGACTATAAGACAGCACAACAGAAGCAAACTTTGATCAACTAAGGGTGGAAACCCCATTTTCTGTGCCCACTAATGTCACCGGTGCAACAGGAATACACAGTACCACTGACAGATTCATAGTGAAATCTGAATTAACCAAGCCCTGGTCTGAGTCCCAGCTTGCAGGAGACAGATGGGACTGAGGAGAAAGTCATACAACATAAGGAAGCAATGGGCCAAATTCAGAACATGGAACATTCTCGAAACAAACGACCTACCCAGTTTCACCAATGAATTACCATTTTAAAATATATGAGACTACTAAAGAATAAAAAACTGGAAAGGCCACAAATTCAGCATGCAAACTTTCTTTGGAGCCAAATTCTACTAAAACAATCTTAAAAGACACTTTCGAAAAAATGGAGGAAATTTGAACATGGACTGGGTGTTAGTTTTTAACAAGTTACTGTTAATTTTAGTAGATATAATACAATATTGGTGATTATGATTTTCTTAAGTCACTCAGTTAAAGGTACATACTGAATTTACAGGCAAAATTACATGATGCCCAGAATTTGTTGGTACAAAATATTCTAACTTCCAAGAAAGACTGGATGAAGACAGATGAAATGAGCTGAACAAAATGTGAATCCCCATTGAAGTTGAATGGTGGATACCTAGGATATATACGGAATTTCAATTCTTTTTACATGTTTGAAAATGTTGATAATGAAAAGTCCTTTACCAAGGAAGAAGGGAAAAGGAAAAAGTATTTAATTAGTGCTGTGCATCCCTCAGGCCCCTGCAAGGCCCTTCCTAAATATCATGTTATTTTCTAAGTCCTCAGACAGCTGTCATACAAGTTTCCTCCTTCATCATCTAAGGAGAAGCAGGGCATCCAATAAGTCAGGAAATGAATACAGGAAACCACCAGCTCTTAGAGAATCCAGAAGTGTACCCAGGTTACACGGGACGAGACAAGAGACGATGCTTGGCAGAGAAACGACAAAGTAAATATATCTTCTTTGGTATTTCTCCTCCTACATGCAACTTACCCCTGCAGCAAAGCCAAGGCTTCCATCCAGGATCCGCCTCTGAAAATGAAAAGAAGGTGCTTTCAGTTTCTAAGGGACAGCAGTGTGACATGACCCAGGCTAAGTGAGAAACTGGCCCATGAAAGCCCAAGATGGCCACAGGTCTATTCCTGGGCTGGTGAATTCCTGAGTTTACAAGATGGACCATGAGCCAAAAGAGCACATCCCATCCCTCCCAGGACTGATCAGAAGAGTCCTTTCCTGGAGTGGTGGGGATGCAAAGGCCTATAGGATGTTTCTTACTCAGCCCCCCTGCAAATTGCCACCACAAACTTTAGTAAGTAGCTGCTCTAAAAGATGGAAATTACCAAGAGTTGGCAAAAGCAGGCACAAATACCAATCCCTCTCACAGGTCAGGGTGCAAACTGGCATGATCAAGTTGGGAAACTACTAGGTGACACCAGACAAGTGACCGCAACCCATGCCACCCCTGAATAGTGACTAACAAAAGCGTGCTCAGATTCACCAAAGGCATTAGCAAAATCTTCGCAGCAGCAGCATGTGTGAGACACTGGAACCAGAAACTGTCGAAATTCCCACAGGTGTAGAATGGGCACAGCAATTAGTGTACATTCATACAACAGAAGACCACCGGACAACAGGAAAACATAGGCACACACTGTATGTACGTTTGTTTGTATGTATGCATACACATAAAACAAACAGGCAACGTTATGTAAACAAACAGGAAGAACACACTCAGACATGGAACCGGTGCATACTGTATAAAGATTACTTCATTTAAATAAAACATCAAGGTACAATAGCTACTGTGAAAGGGAAAGAATCTGCTCAAAGGGAAGGAACAGCCAGGATGAGGAAAAGGATGAAAGAAATAATAAAGGAAGGGACCTGTAATCCCAGCACTTGAAAGGCTGAAGCAGAAGGATCAGTATCAGTTCAAGACCAACCTGGACTACAAAAGTGAGCTCAAGGCCAGCCTAAACTGCATAGCCAGACCCTGTCTTAAAAAAAGACAAAAAAAAAGGTAAAGAAGGAAGGGAAAAAGATATATCTATGTATATACACAGCATACCTTAGATAACTGTGCTGCTGATTTCTGCTGGCCTATTATAAGGATCAGTTAATTTTTCTTTCTTTTAAGGCTGAAGAATATCCCACTGTGTGTGTATACCATGTTTTGTGTATTTGTTCATCTACAGATATTTAAACATCTTGTTGTTGAAATATAAGATTCACATAGAAAAGTGCACATTTTATAAGTGTACAGCTGATCATTTTTTACAAATGCCCATGAAACTATGCCCAGATCAAGTGCCAGCCTTCATCTGTGACAGAAGAGTGATTTGAGTTCTAAGTCACTAATAGACTGGCTCCAAGCCTCCTCCAGGAGGAAGGGAGGTACTGTGGGAGGCAGACTTGGCCAGTGTGGGAGACCAAACCAATACCTGCTGGACTGGTCTCTAATACAAGGGTGGCTGCCCTGCCAACTTCTTTGTTTCCACAATAGTCTCACAGCACAGTTAAATAGAACTCAAGACACCTCCTCGTGTGTACACTTTAAGACACCATCCAGGGCTCTGGGTCTAGGCATGGGGGAGTGCAGGGTTGACAGAAGAGTGAGATTTTAGGCAGAGGGGTGGGTGTGGGTTGTGTAGGCATATACAATATGGGGAGGCTCGATTGAGTATATAGAAGTATATAGACTTAGAGGTGAGGGCATGGAGAAGAAAAAGATGAGGAATATCGGAGTGTATAAAGGGCTTGGGGTAGGCTGAGGAGCTGAAGAGTGAACAGGGGTGCAGAGATGGTCTGAGCAGGAAACATGGAGGACACAGAGGCACAGGCGTGGGAGGTGTCAGGCCTGAAGGAGCAGGGGAAGGTGGCCAAAGGTGAAGACACGTGGGAAAGTGGGACATGGGAAATATTATCCAAGGAGGAGGAACACAAAGCCCTGGGCCCAGGATACAAGAGAAAGGCAGCAGATTCCCTGCTTCCTCCAAGGTCTTTTCAAGCATCCCAATTAAGCCAAGGCCACAGCGGAAGATAGACATGTCATACTCTAACCTTGTTTGGTTCAACATGGTATCTCCCAGACTCAAAAGAAATAAGATGGAAGCTAGAAATTAAGCTGGGCTCCTCACTCCCAATCCTTTCAAGCCAGGTTGTCAGAGGTAGGAAAAGAGGAAAAGACAATGCATGGTGTCTGTCTCTGTTCTCTCAAATAGTGTTGGGCATAAAATAAGAAGATAGAGGAAAGCTTAACCAAAAGCCACCACCTGCATGTGGAGGCAGGGGCCTCAGAGAGCCTGCACCCCAGCAGAAACAAAGCAAGGCAACTCACCTGTCCACTAGAGAACACAAACACGAGAGCTGCCCCAGCGGCCGTCATCCCCCAGGTGAAGAAGGTCCCCAGCAAGGCCTGGAACACAGTGCTATGGCCTTGGAGCATGCTGGATACAGCTGTGTGCAGAGGAGCAAAGTGTCAGCCTCCAGAGGTTCCTTGGGGTGACTCTTGCGTGTTCTTCCATGTCCTCATTCCTCTCTTTAACTTTTCTCTATCTGGAGTGGTGGCATGTACCCTTCTGCCACACCCAACCCAAAGGCCCTCAGACACCCAGCGTATGGGTCAAGATTTTTCACCCTGGTCCCCAGGCACTGAGATGTATCTAATTCTGAAAAGTGATACGGGGACATGCAGGGAGCCTCACAAGAGACTGTGACGCTGAGAATCAGCTCTGGAGAAGAAGCACAAAGATTTCTGAAAGTGTAGCCAGGAGGAAGGGTTCCAAGGTCCTACACAGTCAGGGGCTTACCTCAGGCTTATTGTGCAGACTCCACCTGCCCCTGTCTGTTGGTTGTTCCCTCCTTCAGAGGCCAATAACTAGCTCAGGTTCCCTTTTAAAGCTCTTCCACCCAATTCTCACTCAGAGCTCTCAATCCCTGGACTTCTAAAGGGGACATTCCCCCCACTGATCTTCCATTCCTGCGCAAACTCTTCAAGCCCACATCTCTCTGACACTATGCAGCACCATGATCCAGCCCACCTGCTTCCAACTTCATAAGAAAGGTATCTCTGATTCCCATACCGGGCATCAGCTGTGAGTGGGCTGCCTTGGTCATTTGGGGCCTTAGCTGCTTGAGATCAAGGGCTGTGCTCTTCCAAAAACCTCTCACACAGGGTTTTGTGGCTTCTTAAGAACACTTGCTGAGGGCCAACCAAATAACTAAGCAGATTAAAGTGCATGCAAGCAGGCGCAGGGTCCAGGGTTTCAAGCCCCTGGCCTGTCAAGTCGACCCCACCCCCCAGGGAGCGCTGAGACAGCCACTGAGACTGGACGTGGTGGCACAGGCCTGTAATCCCAGCTCTTGGGAGGCTCTAAACAGGCAGACCACTATGAGTCCAATCTAGTAGTGAGACCCTGAACACCCTGTAGGCCCTTCCCTAAAATAGGAAGGAAGGAAGGAAGGAAGGAAGGAAGGAAGGCAGGCAGGCAGGCAGGCAGGCAGGCAGGCAGGCAGAAAGAAAGAAAGAAAGAAAGAAAGAAAGAAAGAAAGAAAGAAAGAAAGAAAGAAAGAAAGAATCTGCTGAACTGGAAAAGGCCAGCTAACCTGGATGGGACAGTTCACAAAAGACGAGGAAGCAGACCCAGAAGTAGCACTGCCCCTGGCCAGGCAATTGCCCCAGCACACTGCTGCTAAAGCTTTCCCTCTTATGGAGCCCAAAACCTCCTCCAACCTTGAACATGCTTAAGTGCTTGCTCTGAAATAACGAGTCAGATCTCTCCCAGTGGAAAGTTACAGGGCAGAAGAACTGTGTTGGACAGTTCTGTGTTCTAGTCCTAGGGCTCAGGGCCTTGACTCAAAGGCTTCACTCAGCTCCCACCGGCTTTGTACCACCCACAGGGCTAGACACAACCCCAAGAGGCTCTGTCTTGCCAGCCCTGGTACTGAAAAGCCAGCCACCCTGAGCCTACACACCAAGAGCTAATACACTGTCCTGATTGACCCTGGAAACTGTGGTGGAGGGTGGCAAGGGCCCTGACACCAAAGGGTTTAGCAACACAGCAAGCTCCACCCTGGGAAAGGCTATGGTCCCAGACAAACCCAAGTGTAAGCTCTGGCTCTGCTCATTGCTAGGAAGCCTCTAAGATAAAGATGATTCATTCAGACTGTGGTCCCCATAGCCCAAAAGGACTCAGGATGGTGACTGTACTAATTAAAGAAAGAACTCATTTTCAAGAAGTTATTCTCAGGGTGGGGGAGATAGCTCAGCAGAATAAGCACTTGCCTGGCAAGTGCAAGGTCCTGAGTTCAATCCCCGCTACTACAAAAAAAAAAAAAAAAAAGTTATTCTCAGGGCCAGCGAGATAGCTCAGCATACTAAATGCCTGCTTCAGCAACCACAGGGACCATGGTTTGATCCCTGGTCCCATGTGCTGCGCCGGCCTCGCCCCTGAGGTGCGCTTAGCTCAAAACCAAGTCCGGACATGGTGGTGCACATCTGTAATCCCAGAGTAGGGGGCTTGTGGGTTGGGGGGCTTTCGGGTTAGCTCAGTGGTTTAAGTGCCTGTATGGGGAGTCCCAGTCAGGCACAGGGGACAGCAGTTCAATCCCTAGCCTAGCCTTAAGGCAGCCTGAGCAAGCCAAAAAAAAATAAATAAATAAATAAATCCTTCTGTAATTCCAGCACAGGGGCGGCTAAAAGCAGCAGGATCACTATGAGTTCAAGCTGCATAGTGAGACCCTGTACCAAATACATAAAATGAAAAAAAAAAAAAAAAGTTATTCTCTTTACATTTGTCATCTTAAGACACCGTATAAGAGGCGTTTGTGTGTTTTTCTTTAAACCAAGATACCTGGATCATTACAGTACTTCCAGCTGCTTGTGGATGAAATTTCACACATTTGCAAAGACACAGGACTATTTTCTCTTATCATTTATCATCCAAGACAGATCATAACACATAGCACCTTTAGTTCCCCTGGTAGTTGAATGTGCCTTTTGACAGCTACAGAAGAAAACACAAGCCTCCTCTGCCAACAGACCAAAGTCAAAGTGAACTTTGTGAGCCCAGGGGGTTCCTAAAAGGAAAGTGCTCTTCTAAACTGTCTTTTCTTCTATTTGAGAATCTGGAGAAGTGAGAAAAGGGATAAAGCCACATCCCAGCAATCCCAATGTTTATCAGGGACACTGTAACCCCAGCGTCCCTTGGAGTGTCTCCTATCTACTATTTGAAAGGCTCACTAAAAGGATGGCCCAAGGACCAAGCCTGGGCCCTCTGGAGAGCTTCCCAGAATCACAGATCTTGGGTCCCCAGCCAGACTCTGAATCTGCATCTGCATGTTATCCAATTTCATAGGGGATTCTAATGCCAAGAAAGTGTGGAAGGCACTTCTGTGAAACTGAAATGATGCCTACACAACCAAAAGCCTAGAGTAGATGGTAACGCATTGTGCACTGCAGGGGGTTGGGAAGACCAGTAGAGAACCTAAAAAAGCAAATGTCTGACAGGTAGACCAGTAGCCCCTTAGGGGTGTGCGTGCAAGCGCCGCACCTCCGAAGCAGCTCACATCTGGGGTCACACTCTCTCTTTAGCTGGATATTAACACTCTGAGGAGTTGGCAGGAAAGAGGCTCCTTTTCTGCCCACACCAATTCAAAGAAGCTACCACCACCACCCCTCGCGCTTGCGCGTCCTACTACAGAGGCGCAGGAGGCATTCCTACAGCTTTCCTCTCATACTTTCCTCCGCTTTTCACTTGTTGCTCTGCTGCTAAGAGTCAGCCTCAAGATACCGGTGAAGTTGCAGAAGTAGAACGCCTGTGCTGCCTGGGCCTTGGGGAAACTGCACACACGGGCCGTGGCACCAGCGGGGGCAGCCAGGGCAGACTCGGGTTCGGGCGGGTGCGACTCGGGTGGGGTGGGCGGTTCTCCTGAAGCCTCGCTGCTCCAAGTGGGGTCGTGGAGGCGGCGGCGGTGAGACGCGCACACAACGTCAGGCCTCAGCCGGACCCGCCAAGGATTAAACAGATTCCCGGTTAGATTTAAGCGCCTGGAGGCGGAGCCTCTGGCACCTGCTCCGGAGGATCCCAGATCCCCACACCCAAGCAGGAAGCAATGAATGAAGAGTGTCCCGGCTGAGCGCTAGGAAAGGCCGCCCGACCTCGCCTGCGCTCGCACTGCAGGGCAGAGGGTGCAAGGGGCATGCCCCCTCCGCTGCCACCGGCCAAAGCCTCGGCTTCTCCTCCAGCCCCTTCCTGCTGCCCCCAAGGGCACCCCCTTCCGGGCTCCACTGTGCTGCCCGACCCTCTCGGCCTGATGCCCCGGTTCCCGGCCTCGGGCTCAACCGCAGGCGCTGAAGGAGAAAAAAGCCGACTCACTGGGGTGCCCTCTGCGGCCCCCACTCCGCCGCCCTCAGCCCGGGGCCGCTCCTCCGCCGGCTCCACTCCCGTAGTCACTTCCTGCTTCCCCTGACACACGTGGCCCTTCAGCCACCAGGCCCCGCCCAGCCGCTCCTGGAAAATCCCGCCTGAAGAATTAATTCTCTGGTTCACAGCCTTACGCAGGCTCGGGAACCGGCCGGAGCGGGCAGCACAGCTGGCGGAGGCGACGCGCGAGCGGTCTTCTTGCAGGAGCCCCTGCGGTCTGTGCTAGCAGAGGGCGCAGGCACCCCAGGCAAGAGCTCTTTGTGAGGTCCCAGGCGTTGCTTGGTGTCCCGTGAGCGTGACTGAGTGAACGGCAGATGGGGGTGTGACGCACCCTCCTCTAGATCAGGGGCCCTGAAACCACAGTGTCCCTCAGAATCACCCAGAAGATGTCAACCAGGGTGCGGTGTCATACTAGGTGGACCTGGGGTTTCCTATTTGAACTAAGCCTTGCTGACGCTGTTGGTGAACAGCCCTGCAGAACCAGAGCCCTAGAACAGACAAGAGCTTCCCTGAGAAGATAGGAGTGGGCAGCTGATGAGGTCTAGCCAAACCAAATCAAAATACAAACAGGACCCCTGGTGAAATGCGAGTTTCAGGTCAACAAGAAATAATCTACATTAGTATGAGGACGGCTCATGCAATCTTTGGAACAGATCTATGCTAAAGTTGTGTGGTGGTGGTGGTGGTGGTGGT
>PVKN010030756.1:0-12651 GCA_004027915.1 Capromys pilorides
GGAGGAGAAAGAGAAAGGCTGGTGACACAATACAATCAGGAAGCCATTCCCAATTGACAGACCCAGGGACTGCCGTGGTGACTTTTCTGAACTCCCGGACCCAGCCTCAAGCAGCTCTGCCCACAGCATGGAGCCCCGATGGATAAAGCACTTCCTTTCTCATTCTCTTTCAGTCTTCCTGATTTCCCTGAGGAGAAAGCCTCCCTCTTGTGCCTGTCCCCTCTCCACTGTGGTAGATCCGCCAGCCTTTCCTTGTCAGGGTGGAGAGCCGGCCCCGTGCTTGGGCCTGCTTCTGAGCCAGTCTTGGCTCTATTGGGTGGACCTTGAGCTTCTGTCTGGGACAAGTTAAGCCAGTTTTATATGAATGGTTGTGATATTAACTTTTCTATTTAAACAAATGCATTTTTAACATGAATTAAAGATACACTTTGACTAAATAATATGATCATCCCCGCCTTACATTGGTTCCACGGTACTTTTTCAAATTTATGATGATGCACACCTGATACACATTCAGTAATTCAAATTCCAAAGTTTGATTTTTTTTCTCCCTGAAATCATCTGCACCGGATACAGCTATACTTTAAAGTTTGGGTTTCCATGTTTTCTTGGGCTCCCTGTCAGCACCTCGCCCACCACCCTAACTTTAAGAGGAAACATTCAAGTCTATGGGGTACCATGTGGTTGAGTTTAGGTTGGGTGTAAGGTGTTTTCTATGCATGACAAGTTCATCAAGACATAAACCCATTGTAAGCCAAGGGATGTCTGTAATACGAAGGTGAGGATCCGGCCGTGATTGTCAGAGCGGTCCTGGAATGTGTGAAGTCTGTGAGCCTGAGAGCTAGGGGAGGACATGTTTCCTAAAGGAGAAGGAGGACCAGCTGTGTATTCATTTTCTTTTGTATTAGTATGTGTTGGCTCTACATCGACTTTACATTCGTCCTAGGGAGTGGATGCACATCCTGAACATCTCTGCCTTCTTCCTCATCCACCTCATCTCTCTGTCTCTGCATCTGCTTTCCCCATTTTCACTGTTACTGCTATTATTGTTTAGCTTATCTCTCTGACTATGTGATTATGTGCATTGTGGGTAGTCAGTACACATACACAATGCATCTTTAATCTTTTTGCTTCTCTTCCCCCACACTCTGTCTCTTGGTCCCTTGCTGTTTGCCAAAAACCTAGCTCCTAACAAGGAGACCTATCAATCCTTCCTTTTGCTGTTTATTTGTACTCTGGATTATGCAAGTGAGGAACAGTATTTAAGCTTGTGTATCTGATTTATTCACTTAACATTGTGCTTTCAAGGTATGTTGATTTTCCTACAAATGTCCTCAGTTTACCCTTGTTTAGAGGCAAGTGGTATTCCACTCTTGCCGTACATCCTTGGTACCAATGTGGGCACCTGGTAGGGCAGGGCATGTTCTCCTGGCTGGAAGGTGTGGAGGATGCAGATGGAAACTGTGCTGGAAGAAGATCCTCACCTCCTGTTTCCCCAGCTTCCTCACACCAGACACGCTGCCTGGAGAAGCCAGGTGAAGGTACTTTTGTAGGTCACAGTGTGGAAAAATGACAACAGAGAGGAAGCTCGGGAGCTGGTTCATGATTTCCAGTAGCAGTGGAACAGATTTGTCAGGTACGGTGATCAGCCCTGTCCCTGCATACATGGGAGATAAAGCCTGGTGGAGAGAAGCTGTCTGGTCAAACCACACAGTCAGGGTCTCAGAACACAGGAGCCATGCAGGGTGTGCATGCCTGCAATTCCAGAGCTCTAGGAGGCTGAGGCAGAGGACTGTGAGTTCAGTTCCGGTCTCGGTAATTAGTGACTTAGTGAGTCCCCGTTTCAAACTAGAAAACATAAAGAACCAGGGAGGTAGCTTAGTTAAAGGGCCCTGAGTTTGATTCCCGGGACTATTAGAAAAAGTCAGGGACTTTCCGCTTGTGATCGTCCTGGCCAACCCACCAACCTGCCACTTTGGGTGCATCCCACGCAGATGATTTAATGGGCTGGGAGGTGGTGCTGTGCCTGTGTGGGGCAGACAGGAAGCCAGATGCCTGGCACTCTGCGTGTACTGAGGACATAGAAAAGTCCCAAACTCAGACACTGTGCAGACGCTTCCTGCCTCAGGGCAGGGGGAGCACACCTAGGGGTTTTTTACCCTGGGGTTCTGCCACTAGGTGTGTCCCTTCTTGGGTGTGATTCCCCTCTCCTGGTCTTCAAGTATATCTATTGGTGGGCATTGTCCCAAATGCACAGGAGGACTGTGTGGTAGAGATCTTGGAAAGTGGAGTCATCATATCTGTCTTGGTGACAAGTCTCATCTTCTTGGAAGGGCAACCTTGACTTGCCAAATGAGACCAAGGCCTCCCATTTCAGTAAACTCCACCAAATGTTTTTATTTCTTTACTGTACCACATGCTGATTATTTTTTTTCTTGCATAAAACATTCATAAGGGTGAGAGTCTTTATAAATTTTTGTTGACTAGTATATTTCAAATCCTCAGGACAATTCTTGGTGCAGAGTAAATGCTTGGATGGATAGGTGGTTAGATGGATGGATGGATGGATGGATGGATGGATGGATGGATGGATGGTGGATGGATGGATGGATGGTGGATGAATGATGGTGGATGGATGGATGGATGGATAGGTCAATGGATGGATGGATGGGTGGATGACTGGATGGATGGATGGAGGGAGGGAGGGAGGGAGGGAGGGATAGGTTAATGGATGAGTGGGTGGGTGGATGACTGGATAGATGGATGGATGGATGCGTGAGTGGGTGAGTAGATGGATGGAAAAAAGAATGAACAAATGAAAAATGTGGAGCCTCACTCAGAAGACTTGCACTTGGTCATAACTCTATGATTGTCTCTGTATGGGTCTTTGTGCAAGCCTCAGTTTCCTCATTAGTGACAGGAATTGTTTCAGTTCCCTGCAGGCTGGTGAGTCTGGGCACTGGTGATAACACTCACACCAAGGAATTTTTGATAGGCATCTAAGTAGTGTTGAGTATGTCAAAGCCAAACCCATGGATCCAGTCCCTTATTCATCCTGTCAGCTCACAAATAGGGGCTCGAGAAAGCTTGCTGAGAAGGAACTGCCTTTTCCTGGAAGACTGGGTGAGGCTCTGAGGTGGTGGTGGAAGTGGAGGACAGGAACAGAGCCTCTGGGCAGGGCAGGATGATGGGAACATGCAAGGGAAGCTGGCCCTGCAGACCCAGGATGGCCCTGGGAGGAAGCGTCATGCCGAGGGATGGTTTCTCTCCCAGAGGAGAGGACAGGGAAGAGGGCGGTGGGCAAGTATAGTGAAAGAGGTTTCTACGCCCTCTCTGCTTAGCAAACATATGCTGGGCACAGGCCTCTTGGCACACAGTGGTCAGGGCATTTGGACAAGGACCCCTGGGTTACCACCAGAGGGTCAGCCTGAGTCCTTCTGCAACTGTGAACCTGGGACGGCCCCTCCGGCCTCTCCAGCCCCACTGCCCACTTCTTTCTGCCTTATTTTGTTGCCCTGGCAACATGAATCTCATTTCACATCCTCATCATCCACTCTTAGGGACTTTGCATAAGCTTTTCCTATTGCTTGGGACATTTGCTCTTCTCCTACCTGATCTCATCTTTTTTCTTTTTCTTTTTCCATTTTTAAAATATTCTTCTTGAAGTGGAGAACGAAAATATGAGTGTGAAGTTAGGAAATCATATCGAAAACTAAAATATGCCACAGCCACTTTGAAGATAGAATTACATAAAAGGAGGATGAATAAAATGCTACAGCTTATGCCTAATTTCTAGGTGCAAGATGAATATAGACAGTTAACTGCACTGGAAGCACACACACACACACACACACACACACACACACACACACCTATGTGCAGTTGTAGTTAATAAGCTTTAGCTTAAAAGCACATGAGACCCCAGCATTTGGAGCTCTCTCCTAATGTCACAGGAATCCTCCACTAGTCCCCAAACTGGATCAGATCCGGCCCCTGTCACATTCTCCCATGTACCCCTGACCATCTGTCATGTCTGGGGTGAGTGTCACTGCTCTGCTAGAATGATCAGCCCACCAGAGTTGTGAACTCAGAGCTCAGTACCAGTAACAAACTGAAGGGACACCATTTCAAACTGGAAAGATGTTGTATTTGTAAGGAAGAAAAAACCAGAAGACAGATGAGTATGCCAAAGCGAAGGGAGGGCCTTGCAGAAAAGTGGATTCTCTCTGCCCCTTGTTTCCAGCCTTTCAAACCAGGTTCTGGGGGACCCTCCCAGGTCAGCGTCTGGAACTTGTCACAACCTGATTGGTTCTCCTGACTGTCAGACACGAATGCCAGGCCACAGATACCTGGCCCAGGTGCCATCACCCACATGCACATTCTTCTGGTGGGCTTTGTTTGATTTTCTTTCACCCACCTTATCTCTGGGATCTATAGTTGGTTAGGAGGGAGGAGCCTCACATGCAAGATAGTGGTTAAGTAAGGAGATATGTGCATGTCTAGCACAGAAACATAGTGGCCCTATAGTGGGAACATATATATGTGGGGTGTGTGTGTGTGTGTGTGTGTGTGTGTGTGTGTGTGCGACACATAGGTGTGACTATAAAGTTTATATACTAAAGAGCTGCATTTTAGGTTATGTAGCACCCTCCTTTGTCTCTTTTGCATTTCATTGGAGGTGGGGAGAGGCACCAGTTGTTTTGAGCAACTGTTCCTTGTGTGCTCTGTATGTAAAGTTCTCCCTCTGATTTTTTTTAAAAAATGTATTTAGTACAGGGTCTACAGGATCTCACTACACAGATCAGATTCAGTGATCCTCCTGTTTCCAGCCTCTCAAGCGCTGGGATTACAGGCTACCACACCCAGTCTCAATCTTCATCTCAGCGTGCCTTGGGGGCAGGTCCTACACAGCACGCTAGGGATTGAACCCCTGTCCCCCTGAACACAGATCTGCCTAAGCAGGTGCTTTAACCCTCTGAGCTATCTCACCATCTGGCCAGCCCTCTCTCTGGTCTTTTGATGTACATTCTTTCTCATTTCCCCAAAAGGAATTCCTCTAGCAAAGCTCTGCACTATTTCCAGTCAGGCGTAGACTTTTCCTTCCCACAGACGGCTTTCTCATACACGCCCACCCTTCATTGTGCTTGCTGGGCTTGGTTCTGATGAATGCTCGAATGGATGCAGCCGAGAAGCCACGTGCAGATTCACTTGTGGGCAGCGAGTTGGTGAAGAAGAGCCAGCCCCGCCGTGAGAGCAGCACCCTGGTGACTGTGCCCAGGCTCCGCACACCTCAGGGTGCAGGAGAAATGATCACGAAGAGGTGCAGACAGGTTGGGTCAGAAGGGATGGGCTGGAGCCCACCAGCCAGGAGGAAGGATGTCTCTTTCTGAGGGTTGGGAGAGCCGAGGTCTGGACTGCAGCTCTTCAGAAGATTGCTGGTGGTCTCCAGGGCACAGGCAGGGGTGGAGGGGGTCGCAATAGCAGCTCTCAGGCAAGCCTGCTGGCCAGGCGCAGTTTCCAGCCAGCTCAGGGCATTTTCAGGGAGATGCAGATGAAGTCCAAGCCCAGCCACTAGTGGAACCTCTGCCCCACACTCCTAAGATGCATCCTGAGATGTCACCGCCGCCTTCTTTGCCACTGTTTAGTGACCCTCTGCTCCCGATGTCAACTTCTCCCTGACTCTAAGAACAGCAGCAACCTGGGGACTCCGAGCCCTAGCACCCCGACACTAACCCACCTGTCCGCTCTCCACAATATGAGGCGTGGGTCTCTGGGCCCGCTTGGTGCCCAGGATGGAGGCAGGAACCTCGATGGATCACAAGCGAGGAGCTGAGGTCAGCATGGGACCCTTCCCTCCCTGCCCCAGACTGGAAGCACTGGTGCCACTGCTTGCGGCTCCCTCGAGGTCCTTTGACCCATCTGAGCCACCACGTCTACTTCTGGCTGCCCACAGGACCAGGGTGACCACAGAGGGCGCATGAACTGCAAACTGCTAAGAGGACAATTGCTGCTTGCTGGGCTTTCTAAAGCTGGGCCAGTCAGGATCTGCTTTTCCCCAAACGCCCCCAACAAAGGAGCCTTCACCTGAAATGAATCACCTACCACGAGGCCCAGGTGAAGCTGGGAGCCACGAGTGCCCCCTAGTGGTCACACGGACCTGCAGACTAGTTTGCAGGCTGAGGCAAAGACGTAGAAATGTGAGGACCAGGCTCTGCCCCAGGTTCTTCTTTCTGCACCTGGAATAGACTCGGTGAGCAGTAAATTCTCCCTGTCACCTCAGTTGCCTCCTCTTAGAGCTGTCCAGGAGCTGGACCTTCTCCACCTGTGTCACCATCTACCTGTGATGGCCCAACACTTCTGCGTGGACACTCTGGGAGGATGACCATGTAACCCAGGAACCTACTCCTTCCTCGCTCCCAACCCTAGGTACCTCCTGTGGCTCCCACCTTCCTCATTGTCCCCCCAGAGCCATCAGGCTCGGCAGGAGGATTAGCACTTGCTTGCTAATAAAGAAGGCAGGGACATGGTCAAGCAGGTGACTACAGTGTTTAATCCAGAAAACCCAGTGTGCAGGGAGGGGTTGAAGTGGCCAGCGAGACAGCGCATTTGGGCAGCCATGGGAGATGCCACGGCACAGGGTTATGTCAGTGTCCCTAAGGCCCAAGGAGACAAAGCGTGTTCATCCCAGCATGGTTGAGCTCTGCAGTAAGTGAGCAAGAACTGCTTGTTATTTCCCACTAGGGTTGGAAATCTTTCCCAAGAACACCATGGATGGCACAGTGGCATCATAGAGCATCATCAGGTAGGGTCTGTTCATCAGCACGTTCTCGGGCTTCTCCATGGGCAGCGTCTCTGCTCCGGAGCCTGCAGCCCCCTCGGTTCCTTTCTCATCCATCCTCAGCTCAGCCTTGTGTACCGCCTGTGGGGATGGAGAGTGGGTCAGTGCCAGCCCAGCGACTCGCAGAGCACCGTGGGTGGACAGGAGGTCCAGAGAGGGAGGCAGCTGGGCCAAAGCTGCCCGGAATAGCTGTAAACTGGCTGGTGACAGTTGCCCGGCCCTCCTGGCTCTTGTGTTGTCATTGCTGTATGACATATGGGCAAGAATGTGAGGGTACTAGGAGGATCAGTGGGGCAGTGGCGTGGAGTGGGGTTAGCTGTGCATCTAAGGAATCTCAAGGACTCCTGATGGCTGCTGAGAAGATCTGCCGAGTCTGGAGAATGGCTAAGGGGAAGCCAGGTTCCAGAACAGCTATGGGAGCTTACTGGGACCCCAGGCCCCTAGGTCCACCCCAGCAGCGTCAACCACGGTATCTGTGTTCTCCTGTGAGATTCTGACACATTTTACTCTAGCCTACAGAATTCCAGCCATTCTACCTTCAGAAAGTAGGCCAGCACCTTGAGTGGAAGCACGACCACCAGCTCACCTCATTGCAGAGCAGTTAGGCGGTAAGCACCGGGGGAAGCGAGAGCTGCCACGGAACATTTTGGAGAAGTCTCAGAATCAAGGCAGGGACCCTCAAAAGCCAGAAAGTTCCATGAACTGTGTTTCTTCCTCTGTGTTTTTGCCAGCTTGTGGCCCGCCCCCTCCACCAGGCTGACCTTTGCTTTTCTCTGCTTGTCCCCACCACACTGTCCCTTGCTGCTGTTCCACCTCCAGCCCCTAACCCTACTCTCTGGCCAGTCACCCCATGCTGTGCTAGGTAAGCGCTTATTCTACTGAAGGAGGTTTTTTTTTTTTGGTGGAACTGGGGATTGAACTTAGGTCCTTGCATTTGCTAGGCAAGTGCTTATTCTACTGACCTATCTCCCTGGCCCCAACCCTGTGCTGTGCTGTGCTTCTAAAATCTTCTCCCCTCCTGGGACTGGGGAGATAGCTCAGTAGAATAAGCACTTGCGTGGGAAGTGCAAGGGCCTGAGTTCAATCCCCAGTTCCAAAAAGAAATTAAAGTAGAATAAAATAAAATAAAATCTTCTCCCCTCCCATAACCTTAATAAAAAAGGTTTGTTCTATTTCATACATTGCAGACAGGGGAAAACTGAATTCCAGATAGGTAGTGAACATGGTTGAGGATAAACATACCCATGCATTATTCAGCGTGTGCTTACATTAACAAAATTATCCTTTGTTTATCTGAAATTCAAAAGTAGCCAAGTACATAGCTCCTTCTGCATCTGATGAGCAATCTGATGGCCCTGCCTACAGGGTTCTCTCTCCTTGTCCCAGGGAGTGCTGACCCTTGCTGAAGACCACAGGACCTTTGTGTGCCCAAAGAAGACCTTTGTGTTACCCTTTACTTCTGGGAAGCCTGTGAGGCCTCCAAGAGAAAGTTCTGGGCTTGATAAATGTCCCCAGGCTTGATTAATGTTTGCAGCACTGAATCAACTGCAGACTGGCACCAGGAGAGGGGCAATTCTAGTTTTCAAGGCTGGAAACAAAAGCTTAGGGGATGAGGGCATGATTTATGCTTGGGCAGGGATCACCCAGCTGGCCAGGCAGCACTGGGCTCTACCTTGGCCTGTCTGGAGGCAGCGGCCTCACTCGTCTTCCTGCTTTGACAGTGGCCCTGATGGCCACATGATGTTTCCTGCTTACCTCTCCCACTTTCAGGCTGCGATATGGGGAGATCCGCGTGAGGTCACCATGCTCCTCAAAGATCTTGCTGATGCCAAGCTGGGAGAGGGTTTTCTTCAGGTTGTAGGTACCTGAGATGTGAATTCTGGGAACATGCACATTGACAACCCTGTGGAGTTGAAGAGACAAGGGTGAGGCAGATCAGTGGACAGAGGAGGAAGGAGACCTTGGTCCTCCAAGCACTGAGGGCCTCAGATCTTCTCTGTTCACAGATGAAGAGAAGCTCGTTGATCCTGCAATCCTGGAACTTGGTTTGGAAACAACTTGTCCTCTCTGAACTGTATCCCTGCTTCCTATCTAAGGCACCCCAGGGCCTGTGTCTAAGGAATGTTCTCAGGTCCCCTGTGTGCCACCCCCAGGATGACACCTCCTATAGTCTTGGCCAGGCCCACATCATGAGCCAACCCTACCCCGCCAGGCCTGAGGCTGGAGACCCAGAGTGAGGAGGACCTGAACACAGGCCCATACTGCCTCTATTGGCCCAGAACTGGGGCAGAGGATCGCAGCCCTCAGACCACTGACCCCCAGAGCGGGGTGCTGGCCATCACTTCTGGGGACCTTGGTACCTGCCTCCTCCTTTTTGCCTTTACTCCTGCCCAGGAATCTCCTCAGGGTTGGGACCTGAGTTACCAATGGTAGATCTGAGGGCTCCTGAATTTTTCTTTCCGGAGCAGGTGGTTATTAAGTGCCTACTATGTACCAGATGCTGTCCTAGGTGCTCAAGATGAACCCATGAGTGAAACAACCTGTATGCCCACTGGGATGATATACAAGGAAATCAATGGGAGCCCAAGCAAAGGTGGGCATGAGCCCACTGCCGGGGGGGTGGGCAGGAGTGTTGGGGAAAGAAAGAAACAGAGATGAACTCACAAGGATCAGGAGTGCTAGGAGGCAGGTGAGAGGTTTGAGAAAAACACAAAGGAGGCAGGGAAGCAGGCTACTGTGGCTTCTTTCCAGCATAGAATAGGGAGCCATAGAGGGCCTTGACAGCAATAACATAGTTTTATTTAGGATAAGAAAGCATCATTCCATTGGATCTGTTAAGAATATAGCCTTTCCCTGAACTCACACATTAAGAAAACAGAAAGGGAACAAATAAATACTCTTACACAACACCTAAACCGACTAGAAAAGGAAGAGCAAACGAAACCCAAAGCCCAAAGACGGGAGGAAATTATAAAGATTAGAGCCAAAATTAACTTGATTGAGACAAAGACAACAATACAAAGAATTAATGAATCAAAAAGCTGGTTCTTTGAAAGATTAAATAAAACTGATAAGCCCCTAGCTAACCTCATCAAAAAGAGAAAAGAAAGGACTCAAATTCAAGCAATAAGGAATGAAAAGGGTGAAATTACTACAGACCCAGAAGAGATTCAGAGGATCATTCATAGCTATTTTGAGAATCCTTACTCTCACATAATTGAAGACGCAGATGAAATGGACAGATTTCTAGAAAGGTACAAACTATCAAAACTGAATCAGGAAGATATAAGAACTCTGAATAACCCAATAACAGTCAATGAAACACAAAATGTAATAAAAAGTCTACCGACAAAGAAAAGTCCAGGTCCTGATGAATTCACAGCTGAATTCTACAAGAAATTTACAGAAGATATAATCCCAATACTACTCAAACTCTTCAATGAAATTGAAAAGGAAATAGTCCTTCCAAAATCATTCCTAGAGGCAAGTATTACTCTGATACCAAAACCAGAGAGAGATGCAACTAAAAAAGAGAACTACAGGCCAATTTGTCTCATGAACATAGATGCAAAAATCCTTGCAAATAGAATACATCAAATCATCAAGAAGATTATACACCATGACCAGGTGGGATTCATCCCAGGGATGCAAGGATGGTTCAATATACACAAATCTATAAATGTAATACACTATATTAATAGAGCCAAAGCCAAAAACCACATGATCATCTCAATTGATTCAGAAAAGGCTTTGACAAAGTCCAACACTCATTAATGTTCAAAATATTACAGAAAATAGGAATAGAGGGCCTCTACTTCAATCTGATAAAAGCCATCTATGACAAACTACTGACCAACATAATTCTAAATGGGGAAAAGCTGAAGTCTTTTACTCTCAAATCTGGTACAAGACAAGGATGTCCCCTATCACCACTCCTATTCAATATAGTTCTGGAATCATTAGCAGCAGCTATTAGACAAGACAGAGAAATAAAAAGAATAAGAATAGGTAAAGAAGAAGTTAAACTACCACTATTTGCAGATGACATGATCTGCTTGGAAGACCCAAAGAACTCCACCAAGAAGCTACTAGAATTAATACACAAATTCAGTAGAATAGCAGGGTACAAAGTCAATACACAAAAGTCAATAGCATTCTTCTACACAGATAACAAACACACTGAGAAAGAAATTAGAGAAACAATGCCTTTTACAATACCATCGAAAAAAAATGAAATACTTAGAAATTAACCTAACTAAAGAAGTAAAAGATCTATTCAATGAAAACTACAGTACTCTGAAAAAAGAGATCCTAGAAGATTTCAGAAAATGGAAAGATATTCCCTGCTCCTGGATAGGAAGAACCAACATTGTCAAGATGGCTATACTTCCTAAATTGTTAGACAGATTTAATGCAATTCCTATCAAAACACCATCAACATACCTCACAGACCTAGAGAAATCATTCCTAAAATTTATTTGGAATGAGAAAAGACCTAGAATTGCAAAGACAATCCTGGGCAACAAAGACAAGGCAGGAGGCATTACAATTCCTGACCTAAAGTTATATTACAGAGCTACCATGATAAAATCAGCATGTTATTGGCAAAAAAATAGACCTGAGGATCAATGGAATAGATTAGAAGATGCAGAAGCAAATACAAACACACTCAGCCACCTTATTTTTGACAAAGGGGCCAAACATGTTTACTGGAAGAAAGATAGTCTCTTTAACAAATGGTGTTGGAAAAACTGGCTCTCCACATGTCGAAAACTAAAACTTGACCCAGGTCTATCACCATGCACTAAACTAAAATCAAAATGGAATAAAGATCTAAATATTAAAAGAGAAACCCTAAATCTCCTAGAGGAGAAAATTGGAGGAAATCTTAAGACATTGGAGTAGGCAAAGAGTTCATGGCCAAAAATCAAAATGCATATTTAACACATGAAAGAATCAGTGAATGGGACCTCCTCCAGCTGAGAAGTTTTTTCATATCAGAAGAAATTACCAACAGAGTGAAAAGACAACCCACAAATCTTGAAAAGATTTTAACTAATAAGTATTCAGACAAAGATCTTCTATCTAGAATTTATAAAGAACTAAAAACATTTGGGTCCCAAAATTCAAAGACCCAATCCAGAAATGGGCATCTGAGATGAACACACACTTCTCAGAGAAAGAAATTCAACAAGCCTATAAATACATGAAGAAATGCTCCACATCACTAGCCATTCGTGAAATGCAAATCAAAACAACACTTAGATACCATCTCACCCCAGAAAGAATGGCTTTCATAAAAAAATCAACCAACAAGTGTTGGAGAGGCTGTGGGGAAAAAGGAACACTTCTCCACTGCTGGTGGGAATGCAGACTGGTGCAACCATTATGGAAAGCAGTGTGGAGACTCCTTAAAAAACTAGAACTGGAAATTCCATTCAATCCAGCTATCCACCTACTGGGAATTTTCCAGAAGAACTGAAAACATCATACCATAGTGATATTTGTGCACCTATGTTCATAGCAGCACAATTTGTAATAGCCAAATCTTGGAAACAACCAAAATGCCCATCATCTGAAGAATGGTTGAAAAAGACATGGTATTTTCACAAAATTGAATATCACTCAGCTATAAGGAATGGTAGACTAGAAGACTTCATATATAAATGGTTGTATCTTGAACATATACTCATTAGTGAAATAAACCAGACCTACATATGCCAATATTGTATAGTCTCCCTAGTACAAGGACTCAAAAGATTTAATTAATTAATTAATTAATTTTGGGCAGTACCACGAATCAATCTCAGGAC
>PVKN010030758.1:0-12657 GCA_004027915.1 Capromys pilorides
ATCTTTTGCATTCAGGCTGAATGTTAAAAAGCATTCTCAGAAGATGAAAATCCGCTCTACTTAATAACAAAATTCCAAGAAAGGGATGTCACAGAACCATAGGCCACATGTCATCAAAGTTAAACTTAAGTAAAATGACTCAGTTTTCAACTAAAATCAGGCTTTTCTTGCTCTTCACTTAGAAGAGATGAGATGTAGCTTTCCATTGTGTGGATGCCATTCCGACATTTGACAGACATAGTCACAGGCTCTTTTGCTAAACTCAACGATTCATTTCCTAAAGGCATTTCCAAGTTTCATTCTTCACTTCTGTCCTGTGAACATGAAGCTCTGGTACTGAATAGGAGAGCACTTGAAACCTGACAGAATTTTACTTACTTAAAACACTTTTGCCATTATATTCATTCTAGGAATCTGTAGAATCTTTTCCTGAGGAGATGGCAGAGTGCTGAAGATCTGCAATATAGACAAAAGCCAGGAAACTCTTTGAATTTGCTTGTCTGTATAAGAGAAGAACCAGTGAGTTGTAAACTGATGACAGGAAATGTAGCATAAAAACCATTTTGATTGAATTGGGCTGTTAAGTGACAACTGCCAGAAATGTCTCAGAGCATGGCATTATGGGAAATGCTGACTGGTGCCCGTTTTCTTAGTCCAGCCCCAGGCTGTGAAGTTTAAGACATGGCTGCTTCTGTTTTCCTCACAGCCCTGGTGCCAAATGGCAGTGCCACAGACATATTTCCTCACATGTGGTTAGGAATTATAGGATAATTGTCACCACTTCATGGGTTGGATTGCAGAAGCTTGTGATTCCTCTTTTGTACTCTTGCCCATGACTCAGATAAATTTGACTAGGTTGAAGCACTGCTTGCCTTCTGCTTCTTTCTCCCATGATGAACAACTGTAGTAAAATTATTTGTCTAAACAACATAGTTATAAAAATTTGAAAACCAAATTCCTAAATAAGATAAAATATAATTTTCATTAAACTTGAACTCATTTTAATTCCTCCGTTGGTTAATCATGATTCTAACAAAATTTTAAAATGTTCATTCCACAAATATACTTTGGTATATGTGCAGCACTGGGTTTGCAGTACTGGATGACACAGTGTTGATTGCTGTCCACCAAGATCTTACATCTGGAGGAATTAAGCAGGAGATTAGGGGGTGGCACATTGACTGGGGAAGTTGGCATGATCTGTTAATTTCAAAATTCCAGGACACATGGGCAGAACAGTTCCCAAAGCCCTGCACATGGAACGAGTCAAAGAGTGTTATCTTCACTTTTCAGGAAAGCAAGAGCAGGTTTTAGATAGGACAGCATAGATCTCACATCACCCTCAGGAGTGGGAGATACGAAAGATAGCCACCACAGGACAGGACAGTGTTACCACTCTCAGTGTTAACTCTGTGATTGTGCCTCTTTTCTTGCCTTTAGTGGGTTCCAACTTGTTCTGCAGGGCATGTTTCTGTTCTTTTTTTTTTTTTACATTCAAGGAACCAAAAACTTGCTACCTTGTCTTGACTAATTCTTTGTTCAGGACAAAAAGGACCTAGAAACCAGTTCTAGAAGAATGTTTCAGTACTCAAAATTTGATATTAAGAGCATAGTCTTTCAATAGATTGCGTTTGTTTCAGGATATACATGGTACTTAGGGTCTGGGGTTGCCAGAAAATTCAGAGCTAAAAGGATATTACAGTCCTTGTGAGTAGCAGGGGAATCAAAATTTAAAGTGCATATGGCGAAGGAAAGCTTTTCAATCATTTGCTTCCAGTTCTTTTCTTTCCCTTTTTTCTTTTAGACAGAGTATCGCTATGTACTTCAGGCTAGCCTCAAATTCACAGTGAGAGGCCCTTCTTCAGCCTCCTAAGTGTGAGATTACAGGCATGGCCAACAGTTCTTGACAACTACTTGCTTTCAGTTCTTTAACAACTTTAAACCGTTCTTGCAACCTAGAAATAAATTATACATGGTTTTAGTAAATGACATTTTAATGTACTGTTGAATTTAATTTGCTAATATTTTGCTGAGAATTTTTGCATTTATGTCCACAGAGAGATGTTGATCAAAGGGTACGCAGTTTTAGATGGAAGGAATAAATTTTTGAGATTAATTACACATGATGGTGACTATTGTCAATAATGTATTATATATTTCGATTTTTCTGAGAGTAAACTTCAAACATCTTCACCCAAAAAATGATAAATATGTGACCTGAGGAGTACATTAGAATCTTTTAATTGATATTTCTTATTTAACACAAAGAAACATACTCAATAAATGCTTCTTGCACACCTTTAATATGCCAAATCCTGGACCTAGAGTGGAAAAAGCAATATTTCCATGCAAACAGGATTGTGAAAGATGATGCAGATCCAAAGTTAGTGCCCCTGTGAGCCAGCTGTCATCTCGCTACAGAAGGTTAGTCAGACAGAGGCAGAACTCTTTAGAGCTTGAAGGTGTGGAGTGATTCATTTATAGCGGATGGGGTTCAGGGTCAGAGGAGAGAGTGTTGACAGCGAGGAAACCAAGGGTCAAGGTGAAGAAACCCAGGACGCTCTTTTCTGTGTCTTGTGTCTGTTACTTCTTCAGGGGCTTCTTGCTTCTTTCCTCTACGTTGATGTCACCTACTTCTCAGCAGCTATCCTCCATCCTTCATCACTTCTCTTCAGGGGATCAGCCCTGACTGAGACGAGACATCCATAGCTCATGGCCAGGAGGGTGGGTCACAGAGTGCAGACATGTCTGGGATGCTTTGCGTGACACGGCAGATCTTCCAGAGTGGCAGATTATTGTGAAATGGGTGGCCAGCCTTAAATATATCTTCCATAGGGCCACTTTTTAATCTAGGGGTTGGAGAGAGTGTCAGAGGTGTGAGCCATTATGAGAAATTTATATGGAGGCAGATGGCAGATACTAGAGTTAAGACTCACTCACACATTGACTGTCCAGCCCATGCAACACCAGAGGTGCAAAAATGCCAACTATTCTTTGGCTTAAATGAGACTAACCTTATCAATAAAGAGATGGCTTTACCCTGTTATTCTGATATTACAAAGCAATGACATTGGTTTTCTCTCTCCCAAGGAGGTCATTACTCATGGGCAGCATATTTTAATTCACGAAGAAAAATGAAAATACATTTAATCTAGGTGAAAAATTAATATAAATCTAAGTGACAAAATAACCTTTTATTATGTTCTCCAAACTTACTAAGATTGACATCTGGGAAATTCTTGTCTCATGAGACTCCTCTTTGGGTTTTAGGCAAGTTTCAGTATCCAATGCAAACTTTCAAATAGTATGCAGTTGCTAGCATCCCTGAGTTATTGGGCCTGCATTAACTCTCCTCATTTCCTGATGCTAACGTCAAGATCATTCTTGTTATTGATGATGGCAAGTCTGGCCTTTGGTGCTTGATGGATGGAGCCTCAGCCCAGGTTTATGGATTATGACTTCAAAGGGACACAGTAAAAACTCAAGTATCTGAAGGATCCTTGGCTTGACCTCCTTGCTTGGACAGGCCTATCAACATGACGAGAGCAAAGGGAAGAGCGAATAAATCAGCATTCACCTCTGCACTCATTTTACTCATTTATCAATACATATTTTCAACAAGATAGTGAAACAATATCATATGCAGTAACAATACAGCAATATGGATCCTACCCTCAAGGGGTGTCCACTATCATGTTCTTATGAAGAAGTAGAAGTGTTAATTGAGAACCTGGGAAACAATGAAGGACTTCTGGGGAGCTGAGACAACTTCTAGGAGGACAGATGGAAAGGATGGATAGTGGTCAGCGTATGAGGTGAGCATGGAAATCTTGTTCTAAGCATGACACAGCTCCTTTGGAGAGAGAAGAGCAAAGTATGTTAAAGGATCTCTGGAATCTCAGGAGCAAAGATGTGGCCATGACCTGGGTTGGAGCAGAAGCATGCTGTGCAGGTGAGGCCACAGAGCATACGCCTCTTCCCACAGGTGACTGCTAAAAGGTTTTAGGCAGCAGAGGGGCTTTCCCTTCCCTTAATACTTTTAGGTCCTTCTGCAGTCACCAAGGTTTTATACCAACTTCACAAATAAACTCGTATAAGCACTCCTGGGCCCATGTTCATTTTACCTGTGTGCATGAATTAGATCAAAATGAAGAAAATTTGTGCATTTGGTTCTGTTTTGAAGTCAGCCAAAGCCATTTCCCAGACATCTCCCTTCATACACAGAGTACCTATAAATCCTTGTGACACAAATCCTGGACTCCTGTCCAGATCAGTCTGTCAGTGTGGCACTGGAGTGAGTTCTGTAGAAGTTGGTGACATTTTTTGGTCTCTTCTTTCCTGGTAGG
Source organism: Capromys pilorides (assembly GCA_004027915.1). Lineage (NCBI taxonomy): Eukaryota > Metazoa > Chordata > Mammalia > Rodentia > Capromyidae > Capromys > Capromys pilorides. The sequence goes on from PVKN010030758.1 coordinate 4,347, forward strand.
CACTGAATTACTCTCCTTGTGAGGTGTGCAGGAACCAGTGTCTTTTTTGCACTATTTGTAGATAGTGCTGAGATGGGTGCAAGCTGCTACAACGAAACTGTTCAAGGATTCCCCTGGGGCCCATCCGTTGGAGGTTTACTTGGGCACAAGGAGGTTATATTATTCTCTGTTGTGCTCATTTACCCTGCGCTTCCACTCAGATGAGCTTCTTGCCTCACCCCATTGGCAACAGGAAAGAGATTGAGGAAGATTCCAGTTATGCCATTAGAATCAGTTCATGCATGCATTTAGGCTTGTTGTGCAGAGGACAAGGTTAAATTTCACATATTCAAAGATTTTGTTTCTGACTTTGTTCTCTCAGGATGAGAAGACGTCCGTGGTAATTTGGACACCAACATGGTCCCCAGTATTGAGCAACTTTGGCTGGAATTCTATATCTGCCACTTCCTGACCTGGCGAGTATTTGGTAAATAATCCCTTAGATTCTTCACCTGAGTGAGGACAGAGGTGCTTAGTTCAAAGAGTTGCTGTGAAAATGTTCAGTAAATGATTGTAGTCATTATTAATGAAATTACAAATGATATTAAAGTTAAGTAAGCTATCATTGCTATAATGACCAGTGGTGAAAAGCAGAAATTTTAAGAATAAAGAGCTCACATCTACAACGTTAAATGCCTCTGAAGGGTGAGAGGATCCTTCCCACTTACGCTGACACTTCTCACACCCTGTCACCTGCTTTGCCTCCACTGGGAAGTGTCTCAACACATCAGAGGACATATATGAGACAAGTCATAGTTATGCAGCCACAAACCCTCTAGAGCGTGGTGGGGACTAAGGGGTGAATCCAGGCATGGAAGTTCATCAGTGCTGTCTTGTTGGGTGAGTAGCTTGCTCAGAGAGGACACCCTCATGTCAGTTTGTTTAGATAGCGCTTGCTACTCCCGTGGACTGATGTTTGTGTCCTCCCCAAATTTATATGTTGTGGCCTAATTGTCAATGCAATATGACTAAGCGGTGAAGTTTTAAGAAGTGAGTGAACCGTAAAGATCGAGCTCCCATGAAGATTAGTGCCCTTAGAAATGAGGCCTGAGGTTTTTTTCTTCTTTTTCGTCTTCTACCATCACAGAGCACAGAGAAGATGCTCCCTATGAGGAGTACACGTCAAATCTGCTGGCTCATTGATCGTAGGCTCCAGGTCACCAAGACTATGAGCAATAAATTATCCAATCTAAGGTATTTTGTTTTAGCAGCAGGAATAGATTAAGATAAAAAGGATTGTTACGGGAGTGCCAGTTATTAAAGGATGGCTTTAACCCATACTTCCAAATTAATTTTTAGTATCATTACCATAGCTAAATAGAAAGATAGTTGTTTTATTTATTTTTTAAGGTAGTGGTTTTAATGTCAAAATCTGTTTCAGATAGGCCAAGTGCTCCCAAGGCTGTGTCCTGACTGCTCCAGCCAGGACAGAAACCTGGTCAGTTGTGTGTGCCCTTTGACTTGCAGGGGGTGTGAAGCTGAAAAACCAGTGAATGCACAGTGGCCTTGCAACTTCCCTGCTGACTGGAAGAGAAGCAAGCTGCACACATTGGCAGTGGCTCTGAATCTTCTGCTGCTTTTGCAGTGCGAGGGCCCTTATTTAGAAAAATGCTTTCGGCTTGCCAAGACACAGTAGGGAGAAAGGCATGCACACAAAAAAAATTCCTTCTTCATTTTGGCGAACATCCACAGAAGATGACACTCAGGACAATGGTTTGAAGTTCCTGAAGTTTCACCCCATGGGACCCTGTCTTTGCCGAAATTTCTAGCTGTCAAGACCAGGCTGGCCTAAGATGAATGAAGTAAAATATACCAGCTCACCTAGTCCTTGAGACTGCATCTGGGCAGAGGTCACTCAAACCTGCTGACCATGTGTTACGTGTAATCCTGCAGTGAGAACAGAAAACAGAGCCAGAACCACAGCTGGCGAGATCCATTGCCAACTGCATCTATGCATCAACAAATGTTTGATACCCACAGTGCATCCAGCACTGGGCTGAATAGGACCTGAGGCTAGAGAGAGAAGAGTCCTTGTTCATTCTCCCAGAGTCAGGAAAAGAAGCAGGCTTTTTATTCACATGATAAGGATCAATCAGGACACAAGAGAAAACAAGGGCCCCCATCTGAGCCTTCCCAAAAGGCCATGCTTAAAATATGGCTTTAAGAATCATTGAGTTAAGTAGCCCCTCTCCACATAAACCAAAGAGTAACATGGAAGTCAAAATAAAAATTAGGGAGTTGGGTAGGCTTTAACCTAATATGACTGATATCCTTACAAAAAGGAGAAAATTTAGGTGCGAAGACAGCCAGGCACATTAGGGAGTATAGTGGTTTATATCTAGATGTCCTCCCAAAGCCTTATGTGGCCAAAGGGTGGGGGTGGGGGGTTTAAAGGGCGACTGACTTGCTGTGAGGAAGTGGGGCCTGATCAGAAGAGGCTGGTGGATTTGAAGGGCTCCTCCCTCCACTCTCTGCTTCTTGGCTGCTGCAAGCACCTTTACCTCTGCTGTGCCCCTCTGCCTTGCTGCCCTACCTGGGTACCTACAGACTGTGGACTGAAATTTCTACAGACTGTAAACCTTTATGTCTCAGGTTGTCTTAGTTACTCTTCCCTCGTTGCTGGGACAAATACCCGACATACAAACTTAGGGAAGGAAAAGTTTATTTAGCTCACAGTTACTGGATCTTTCATAGTTTAAAACACCCTGAATTACATAGCAAGACCTCCAGATACTGCGTCACTGTCCAGGATGATCCCCTCTGTACCTCCAAGAGAGGCCACCAGGCCTAGGGGAAGAGGGGGCATCTGACAGTGTGCTGTCAGTTTAAAGGTTCCACACCTTGCTGACCCTGCCCCTCAAGCCTCATCCTGGTTCTCTGGCCCTGCCCCTCAAGCCTGCCCTTCAGCTCCATGATTTACATGAGGCTTTGTGGGAACAGCTACATACAAATCATAGCACAGGTGTTCAGTATTGTGTCTCAATGGTGAGAAAAGTAACTGAAATAGGGAGAATGTCCTGTGAAGGGACAAGAAGAATCTAGATGACAGGCCTGGAACAGATCCTTTCCCAAGCCCTCCAGTAGGAGCATGACACTGTTGACACCTTAGTTTCAGACTTCTGGTCTTGAGAATTACAAGACAACCAATTTCTGTGGCTTGAATTTACCCACTTTGGGATATGTTGTTAATAACAGATAGTAGGAAACTCATACAAGGACTCAGGAGCTATCCAGGGTGGGATGAGAGTAAAGGCTTCCCTAGCCCAAAGGTGGAGGCAAGGACCATGGCACTCTGTTCCTTTGTATAACTGGGCCACAGGGAGAGGCAGGTGGGACTGTGACATCACTTATGCTGGAGGTACTTGCTGGGGCTGCAGTCCCTTCCCCACTACTATGGCTTGAATATCGTGTCGTCTTCAAATTCCATGTGAACTGCAATCCTCAAAGCACCAGTGTTGAGAATGAGAGCTTTAAGAGATGATTCAGCCATGAGGGATCTACCCTTATTAATGGATTTATGTCTTATAAAAAGGCTTGTGGGGACAAGTTTACCTTTGCACTCTGACATGTGAAGACACAGTATTTATGCCCTCCAGAGGATGTTGCCATACTGGAACAAAAGAACAAATTCTCAGACACAGAATTTGCCAGGACCTTCATCTGGAACTATGCAGTATTTAGTGCCTGCAGAGTTTGGGGGGCTAGTGAAATTTGTTAGTGGAGGATTCTGCGTAGGCTTGGACCCATAAGAAGAACTGAAGAGACTTGTGCCTGCTCTTCAGTGGTGTGAATAGAATCACCTGTGAAAGGTGTGGAGCGACAAAATTGAGGTCTTACTGAGATACTTTTCTTATCTACTCTACTTGGTGGAGTTATGTTGCCAGCTGAAAGAGTCTTCTTTCCTTTTGCATGGCTGGAACCCTGACCAAAATTCTGGTATCACGCCTGATAACTGAGAGTTACTGCTCAATCCTGCTGGATTGACCTTCGAGGAACTCTGTATAGAGATCCAAGCTAGTTTGCCAATCTAAGCCTAAGGAATTCCTAATTCAGAGTCTGTATTTCTCTGATTTCATGGGTCTATACTGTATTTCACCCCTGTAATTATGAGCTATTGGATGTGGAAAGACCTTCAGGCTTGGAATGCAGAGTGCTTACCCGGGTCTGATTGCTGCAGCTTCTCTGAGCTTCCTTTCACTCAGCCACCCTGTGCCTCTGTATCCTCACTTCCTTGCCTTCAGTCACCACGGAGCAGGTCATAGGGATGTCAAAGAAGATGATACAGGAGCATACCTTGACATCTCCAAATGAGAAGTACTCCACATTTTATATGATTAGTGTTATTATTAAAACCTTTCTGGATGAAAGACTGCTGTATTATTTTCAACTCTGCTGGGAGATCGTTTTTGATATTGGCTTTCTCTCCATTCATTTCTCATCTTTTCTCAAATTGACTTTCCTTTAAGACTTCACTTTCAGGACCAAATTACAGTATGACTTGTTTCCCATTGGTGTTTTTCTTTCACCTTCTTTTCAAGTGATTCTTGCAGCATTTGTTGTACTTTTATTAAAGAACACACTCACTTTACTGCCAGCCTGAGCTGTGTGCCTGGCATCTCTCCCAGCAGCTGCCAGCTACCTCCTGATAGCCTGCATTCACTTCCCTGTCTTATAATGGCAATAGTTATGCTGTGCTGAGGGCCTATTGGCCCAAGCTACATCACATACTTTGACTCCACTCCCATCACTAGTAGCAGTCACTCATCAGAATGGTGCAGCAAATGGAAAGCAAAGGTGCTTTAGAGCAAGCTGTGGCTGCTGCAGAACATAAACTTATAGTGGTTGATTTCTTAGCCATGTGGTATGTGGACCTTTCAAAACCATCAAGCTTTTCTTTTATTCACTGTCTAGATAATGCTACAACATGTTGTTCCTTGAGGTAGATGTGGAGGACTCAGGTGGGTCAATTTCTGATGCTAATAAGGAAAAATTTGAAGTGACCACTAATGAATGTAATTGTGTTTTCTGAAAACAACCAGGCATCAGCTGTTTAAAACTCTTTATTTTTTCATTTGTGAAAAATATGAAGTATGAAAACTACATGCCCAACTGCCATCTGAGTATATGGAGTTAGTAAAAATATTAATTCTACTCTTAAGTTAAAAAGACTTGCAGGCTTGCCATCCACAGTGATAGGGAAGGACTGGCTTCCTCATTAGAAGGTGCTTGAGAGGCCAAGCTTTATTACCATTAATAGCAATTAACATTTTCCAAGTGCTCAATGGGGTCCAAGGTTCTATGTGGCCAAAGAGTGGCCAAGCCTTATCATTATCCAGAACTTCCTGCCACAAATGTTATGGAGATAACACTTTACAAATATATGTCAGTTACTTTTTCTCTTGTTGCTAGTTTGTGGAGATTTCAATTCTCAGCTGGCTACAAAGCAGAGAGTCACATGGCAGAGGGCAGTAGTTCATGGTGGTGGAAAACAGCAAAGCAGCAAGAGCAAAAAGGGAGGAGCAGTAATGGTGGAGAATAAGCCTCTCTTTCTCCCTTATACTGCATCTAGGCTGTCTGCCCCAGGGTGAGTGTAGCACTCACACCCATAATACCATCAGCACACACACATAATCCCAGCATTGGATCATGAATTAATCACAAAGTCTAGAAGCCCACCCCATGACTAAATGAGGCTCTGGGGGGACATCTGGGCACAAACCATAACAACATACATGTGGAGCTGTATTGATCAGGGTCAAATGCCACACATAGGAAGCTGTAACATGGGAACTCCCAGTGCAGAGAGGGTGGAATGAGTATACGAGTGCAAGTACCATGTAGCAAAATCAGGGCCTAGGCATAGGAAGAGCTGGCAGAGGTTGAACTTTGGTGGGGGCTGGGGGGCAAGAAAGAGCAGATAAGCTTGAGTGATGATACTTTCATGAAGAAATGAAAGCAGGCAATGAGGTGGACAATGACTCTAAGGGGATGTTGTTACAGGTGGAAAGAATTTTCTTTCTATCCTCCTAGGTTCCATAGGTAGGCTTATGAGATAAATGGATAACAAGAAGATTAATAGAAAAGGCATTGTTATGGCTTGTGTCTAGATGTGCCCCCAAAGACTTATATGGTCATAGGTGGGTCTTTTTGGAGATGGCTGGATGTCGAGTGATGCACAGATTAAGGATATAATTCTGGAGTTGATTCACAGTCCAACATTAAGATTAACGGTGCCTCACCTTGAATATGAGTGCTACCCACCCAGCTAGACTGGACAGAATATAAGGGTCAGAAAGAAGGCTTCTGCCACTGCCTGTGGCTTGTCCCTTGCTACTTCACTGCTGGCTGCCTTCTGTCTGTCTGCTTTGCCATAGCCACCATCTTCTTCTGTGATGCCCCATGCCATACGCTACCCTGCCTTGGACCAGCTGACTATGCACTGAAACCTCTACAGACTGAGAGTTAAATAAACCTTTCCTCCTTTAATTTTGGGTGTTAGGTATTTTGTCTCAGCAATGGGGAAAAACTGAGGTGAGAATACAAATTTATTAATTTTTAATGTTGCATGTATGAAGGCATCAAATGGGAAAAAGTGAATACTCAAAAAGCATTAATATTTGGGAGCTTACATTGCCATCCTAATGGGCAAAGAGAAGGGCATGAAGATCACTTAAAGGAGAGCAAAGGATTTTTAGGAATGATGAATGAGCCTTTGGAAAAATATATAGAAGATATGATATTTTGTGACAAAGGATAGTGGTATGATATTGACTTCTGGTTCTCTGTCTGTCTGTCTGTCTCTCTCTCTCTCTCCTTCTCTTTCTGTGTGTGTGTGTGTGTGTGTGTGTGTGTGTGTGTGTGTGCTTGTGTAATTTATTTGGTTGTTATAGGATCTCACTATGTAGCTTGAACTCAGCAATCCTCCTGCTTTCAGTCTCTGCAGCTCTGAGATTACAGGCGTGTGCCAAAAATTCCGGACTTTGTGACCAGTTCAGCCTGCCCTGGGGGTGGGGTTAGAATGACATGCGGTGCTGGGGATCAAACTGGGGTCCCTGTGCTTATCTAAGCTTGCTTAAGCAGGAACTTTAGTCCACTGAGCTATCTCACCTGCCCCTGGTGCCCTCTCCTTTGCTAAGAGTCAATCTTTCTTAGTTGATGAAACTTTCAAGGAGGGGATTGAAGACAGCTGAGTTCTTATGGTGGGTATATATTTAGGTAGTTAAGAAGAGTTCAGATAAAGACTCCATACAAGTGTCTTTAGCTCTAAGTGATCAATACAAAGAGGTATACTTTAGGATGGCATGTCCTGAGCACCTGAAGAAGTGCAGGCTCAGTGAAGACCTCACAACCAGATTGAAAAGATCCAGTAGCAAGACATGGGCAGCATCCCAAGCTGAGGAAACAGTGGGATGAGCTGATGGCCCAAACACAATGGGCAAGGGGAGATGGTTGGAAGCCCCCACAAGAAACTGGTAGGGAGTGGGCCTTCTGGCACCTGGGAAGCTACAATGGGGATTTATGACTTTATTTGAAATGAAATGACAGGGCCAGTGAGGTGGCTCAGCAGTCTAAAGCGCCTGCCTAGGAAAGTTTAGGTAACTGCAGGGACTGTGGCTCCAACCCCGGCACCACATACTGAGCCAGCCCAGGGCAGGCTGAGCCTGCCATAACACAAATAAATGAGGTTTAAATAAAATTAAATTAAAAAATAATAAAATGAATTGACAATTATTGGAGCCTTTTAGTTCTTATCTTAAGTTTCAGCCACTGGAAAACTTTCTCTTGTAAGAGAAAGAACTTAATCCTTTCTGTGTTCTGTAGGGCTGAGAACTGTCCCTAAGACTATATGAATATAGCATAGACTTACATAATACACAAAAATATATACGTATATAAGGATATATGTATGTAGAATATACACATTGATGCTTTCATCTTTCATTTGCATGCCTCATGAGGCACAGTTGTAGCAGGTGACAGGAGACCTTCAAGTGGTAATATCATATCCAGATTTCTCTTTTTTGCTTAGAGGCTTAGGCCTACTCTAAGTAGAGATTATCCTTCTTCATGAATGTGAGATTTATATGCTTTCATGTGAATGGGAGAGCTGAATAATTTATACTTATCTCATTTTTATCACTTTCTTCTTTTAATGCTATAAAAGTTTTTGATTATTTTCTAGAAGCCAGGCATAGTATTAGCATTTGACAGTATAAGAATAAGTATAATTCCTATTTTAAGTGGTTACTAGCCTATAGGGGAGATTCACGTA
>PVKN010030759.1:0-12621 GCA_004027915.1 Capromys pilorides
TGTGTCTGTGACTGTCATAAATTTTAAAAATTTAATGACTGTTGTATTTTTTCATCATGCCTGATATGCTGCATGATTATAACCACAATCGCTCACTCATCAACCCGAGGGGGTTTTATCTTCTGCACAGACTGACTGCTGTGCTATGGGCAGGCAGTTTATCAAGGGAAGCAGCTTAAAAACATTTCACCACTGGCTTGAAATTGTTTGGAATTTCCATCTCCCTTTAAATTGCCTATTTGTCTTATTTGTACAGGAATTTATTTTTGTAGGTGGGAAGACTCCCAAATGATTTTAATTTTTAATTAATTTAATATTTTAGTACCAGGGATTGAACTCAGGACCTTGTGCTTGCCAGGCAGGCGTTTGTGCTGCTGAGCTATCTCCTCAGCCCCCAAATGATTTTTAAAACTAGCAGTAGCTGGTAATAGCACAGAAATAGGTTCAGTGGCTGTACACAAAGGACAGTAGGGGCATCAGGGTCCCTGCTCAATGTAGAGGGCAGTGAAACCGTCAGACTCTTTCTCATTTGAAAAAGGCCTCGAGTACTTCCACACGCTTTCTGTCACCTATTGCTTCTTTCCTGACTCTGTTAGTATTTGTCAGACATTGAAAAGTAGGCCGCACAAGGGTTGGTGAGATAGGACTGGGGTTCGGTACCCCACACTACAAGCCATGCCAATCCTGCTCCCAGGCACGCTGAGCTGGTGACTGAGACGGGGTGTGGTGGTGCAAACCTGGAGTCCTAGCGCTGGGGAGGCTGAAAACAGGAGGATCACTATGAGTCTAAGTGCATAGTGAGACCCTGTACCAAGTACATAAAAAAAAGTAGGCTGCACATCTGCAGATATACAGGTGAGTGATACTGTCGTGTCCCTGTGGTTTTAAGCTTGCTGTTCAGCTGTTGGAGCTATTAGAGAAAGCGACTCATAGAAACACAGTACCTGCCTTACAAATAAAATCCGGAAGGGTCTAGGGACAGTAAATCATCTCACACCTGGAGTAGTGGCTCTATTCTATTTCCAGTGAAAGATGTAAAAGATTGCTGTGTAAGACTCCGAGGAGAATAAGAGCTCCTTCTGGTCTGCCCACACACATCCAATTGGGCCAGAAACATGAAATTCAGTTATTCTTTCAGTGACCTAGGTAGTGAAAGTTGAACGAGGAAAAGCATTGTGTGTGACTTTATTGTCCCCCTCCCTGTTAGATCATAAGCCATCTCAGGATAACACCCAGAGTGTCCCGTGACTCAAAGCATTCTTTGTGTGAAGTGGGCACTCCATATATATCCTCTGGTTTGATCTGAATCTCTGCAGGGAAAGACAGCTTCCCCAAACCACTATAACCCTTAAAGTTGTCAGCAATCTCAGGCTCATTATCCCAGAAAGCACACTCAAGTGCCCGGGGGCAGTCAGCACTCTCCTTTTCTCAGGGACACCTAGAAGTCTGCTCTTTAGATAACAAGAGGGCCTGGTAATGAGTGCCCTCCGAGGTCCTATGACCTCCAAGGAATGGACTTGAGTAACCTCCAGGTCTGAGGTAATAATTCTCTGGTCTGCTCTCTATAAGCAGAAACCCAGGACTGCTTTTCTGCCACTCTCAAAAGTTAAATCAACTTGATTGCACAGACATTTGTTCTGTTATTTAAGATAAGAGTGCCCAAGAGCCCAGAAAGCTGAAGAGACAGCTTCAAAAAAATGTTGGCCTTTTGAAAGTAGATTTGCAGTGTTTTTCTAAGATTGAGGAATAGGACCCCAAAACAAAGACGTAGAAACTAAGCCGCTGGATGGGAATGCATAAGTCTAGGACCACAGAACACTCCTTCGTCCAGGCTCAGGATCTGCTGGTTAGGATGATGCAACCATGGACTTGGGGTCTCTTGGCTGATTGTAGTGATTTTTTTTTTTTTTTTTTTTTTAGCTTCTCTGAGCATTTATTACAAGATCCCCAGTGTTTCATTGTTTTCTTCTCAACATCCTGCTCTTCGGCTTCCTTGGCTCTCTTTGTCCTGATGCCAAAGAGCCTGGCGTTGTCATGGGCCATGCACAGACTGGCAAATGCCTTGAAATTCTCTTCTTCCTCTGTGATGACCCTGGGCTTCTTGTAGACGTTCCTGATGGGCATCACAGGTTCTGTCAGCTGAGTGGCCAATTTGAGCTCTTCAGCAGAGCTGTCTTCCTTTTTGGGGGCCGATGGCTTCCCCGGGAAGAAGCGGAGTTTGGAGCGGTAGTCTTTAAGCTGCTGCACGTTGGCCTACAGGCACTTGTTCCACCACCTTGGGTCCATTGAGATGCCAATGGTCTGGGCCACCTTGTGAATGCGGGCCACCCACAGCTCCTCCAGACTGAAGCCTCTGCCGGCTTGGACCTTGGCTTGTTATCGCACATGGGACAGCACACAATGGGCCGGATGGGTCCAGGCGCGGGGCGCAGGGCGATGTGGTGCACTCTTGCTTGCCCGACCTTGTGCCTGAGGATCTTCTGAGCTGGCTGATTGAACCACGCAGCCACATGCCGCTGCCAGTCCTTGTGGAAGTGGAGCTTCAGAATCATGCCCTTCTGGCTGGGCGCAATGACTGCCTCTTAGGCCGCTGATCAGCGGAACCAAGAGCCTGATGGTAGTTTTGGGCACAGACACGTGACCCAGTGCTGGTCTGGAAGAAAGGAGACAGTGCAGGAAGACAGGGAAAAGGAGAGAGGGAAGGAGGGTTCTAGGAAAGGCTAATTCTGATAAAATGCTCCTCCTTCATTGCCACGTTTTTAGATATTAGCCACCACCTGAGTGCTCTAAGCAGAAAAGGTTTTAATTAGGAAATCAGGTCCTTAAAAATTAAGGATTGGTTAAAGGGCCAGGCCTTAGGCTATGCCTCTGGCGGCACCAGTGGAAGTATCTGTGGAGTAGCTGTTACCTGTGCAGGATCAGGAAGCTCGCGGAGTGCAGAACGATACCACTTTACCCACACCTGGGGATCGGGGAGCTGCCTTGGGGGGTCAGACAATGCCTGCTTGATCCTTGGGGGTGAAGTCACCACCCAAGTCCAGCTCCTCTCTATCCAGGAAGCTGGTAACAGGCTCTTGGAGATTTGTCAACAGTGCTTGAGAAGTCCTACACCTCTATGCCTATGTTCACCAGGAAACAGTGACAGAAAAGACCACAGCCTCGTGTCACAAGTTACGACCAGGGCACAGCCTTCCACATGAAGAGCCCTACCTGCCGCTCTCTTCGTGCATCTGCTTGCCGTCTTCCACCTGGCTGCATCCCCATTTCCAGGGACAGGGGTGATCGCAAGTTGGGAAGAGGTCACACCATGTATGTCCAGGTTCTGTCCTTTACCCACAGGAAGTGTGCTTTCCAGGCTGTGATTTGAGGAACAGGCTTTCTCCCATGGGAGATGTGGGCGGTTCTCTAGAGTTGCCTGTGAGTGCTGGCTGAACTGGCCAATTTTGAGCTTCTGTATTGAGATGCTTGCTCACCTACAGGAAATGCTCAGATTGGGTAGACCAGAATCAAGATGATCTCCTCAATCTTCATATAACAACATCTCCCCGCTTGTTTCTCCAGTGATTGGAAGAATTTGGTGAGGAAATACAGGGCAGAGAAAGGTGATCAAACCCTCCCGGGCTGCTGGCTGGTACCGGGGCACTCCTCTGCCTGACACGATGCCTCCTGTTTCATAACCAGTTGCAACTTTCAAAGCTCTTCACAACTATACCTTAGGGGATCGTCACACAACCTGTTGACAAAGACAGGACAGGGAACGCTAGTTTACACTGATGACAAACCTTTTCTACATCAAGATACCCATAGGAAATTGAATATCTATGCACACACACACACACACACACACACACACACACATTTTTCATATATCCATATATAAAAATATAAAACCACCCTATGGAAAAAATACAAGCACTGGGGAAATAGCTCAGGAGCATAGGCACCTTCCTGCCCAAGGTCCTGAGTTCGATTCCCAGTACCAAAACAAAAAGGAAAGAGAAAAACTACGAGGCTGCAGACACCTGAGATGACAAGCCCAGAGCTCTGGCTGCCCTTGGCTTGCCTGGCTACTCTACACAGTGAGTTGCTGAAAGTCTCACGGTGTAGCACCTATTCCCTGTGTGTCCATTGGGCAGTTCAGCTTGGAGAAGTGTGTGAAGAAGTGTCAAGCCACAAGCCTCATATGTAGAAGTTGGGACTCAGATCCTCTGAGTCCAGATAAAAGCCTTCCTTACCGGCACAGGTCCTGCCTGTAGCTTACTGGCCCAGAAAGATTCAAAGGAAGGCTTTCTGCTCAGCGACAAAACTAACCTGTATCTAGAAACACAGCCCACCTCCTAGTAGGTTTTCATCTTTCCAAACCAGAAGAGATTAAAAAAGAATCAAACATATTGTATTGCAGCACAAGTCGACAGTGTTTTTAGTATTAAAACAGCAGGTCCTAGCTGATGCTGTGGCGCATGCCTGTAATCCCAGCACTTGGCGAAGCCTAGGCAGAAGGATTGTTCCAAGTTCGAGAGCAGCCTGGGTTACAAAGTAACCTCAAGGCCAGCCTGAGCTGCATAAGGAGTCCCTGTCTCCAAAAGACAAAAACAAAACAAAATAGGTTCTTCTCCTCCCATCCTAGATTTTTTTTTTTGGGGGAAGGGTCTACAGGTGTTCAGGGTCTCACTAATAGGTTGGACTCATAGTGATCCTCCTGTTTACAGCTTCCCAAGAGCTGGGGTTACAGACCGTACCCAGTCTCAATTGCCATCTCAGCGTGCCCTGGGATTGAACCCCAGCCCCTGTGCCTGCTTGCAGGTGCTTTAATCTGCTGAGCTATTTGGCCGGCCCCTTCATCCTAGAGAGAGGAAGCGGGGGAGAGTCTGCTCCGTGGCCTCACGATTTGGGGTGGGTCTCTCTTTGGTCCTGCAACCCACCACAAGTGGACAGTGCCTGATAGATGGGCAAGGCGCTATCCCTGCCTCTCCATGCTGGAAAAGCCCAGAACAGCAGATGACAAATTCATGAATTGATGTTATCTACAGAGGACAGAAAATGGTAGAAACATCCCTCAAACTTTTATATCCGACTTAAACTTTGGCAGGTGTAGCTAGCCACTTTCGTTTTTCTTTGTAAGAGGACGGTATCACTTTGTTTTTCTGGGCAGGCCTCCAATTTGCAATCCTCCTGCTTCAGCCTCCCCATTGGCCAGGATTACAGGTGTGCACCACCACACCTGGCTTTCAGTTTCGGTTTTCTTAAAGTAGACGGAGAGCTTCAAAACACAAGGCAATCTGAGTACAGAGTTACCCTGAAATGTTGACAGTGTTTTCCTACTCCTCCACGTGTCTTTCCCACACCTGTTCAACAGCAGTTGTTTGTGGCTCGCCTTTAAGAAGCCTTTCCAGGGTACACAACTCCAGTTGCATCACTGGAGCTGCACGGACAATGGGCAACTGTGGTTGGACAGAAGTAGCAGCGACCTCTGGAAGGCTCTTAGCTCAGTGTGTGGGGCAGAAGTGCCAGGCCTGTCATGGACATTGATGGTCAGGGGTGAAGCAGAAGCAGCAAACACTGGCTTCTTTCTATCAGAAGGTGCTGGCCATCATCACTACCAGAACCATGGGTTTCTTCTTCAGAAAGCCATCCTGCTGTCTTTCCTCTTCCTTTTTTTTTTTTTTTTTTGGTGGTCCAGGGTTCAAACTCACGACCTCGCACTTGCCAGGCAGGCACTTGTGTCACAGAGCTATCTCCCCAGCCCTTTCCTCTTCTTAAAAAAATGCACCTTTTTCTTCTTATTATGACTTTGTTGCTATTTTCTTCTTATGGATTTCATAACAAAGAACCTCTCCTGCCCTCATTAGCTGAAAATGGTCCTGCCAGAACCACTGGGACAAATGGCCCTGTGTCTACATGCTGTGAACACACGTGGTCTTGGTTCTCCCTGGCTAATAAAGGCCGGTATTTAGAACTCTTCCTCAGCCGGCCTGTGCTTTGTGGAGGCCTAAGAGAAGAACTCTGCGCTTCCTCACGACAGCAGGCCTGACAGAGCCAGCTGTCTCAGAAGCACCCAGGCAACAGCAGTGTTAAGAAGTCAAAGCTCAAGGTGTGCCCTGGCCCCACAGTGCCTCCTCGATGACAGAGAAGCCACAGATTGCTTCATCTCAGTCTCCTTTTATTAAAAACAGGGAAGCCAAGATAGAGAAAGCGGCCTCTAGAAGACAGAGGCGGCCTGAGGCGAGGCTGGAGGACGAGGCCTCTGACACTTGGTCATGCGTGGCCTCAGTGACAGCGGTGGTCAGCGGGCTGCAGAGGCCTTCCGGGTCCTGCCCTTTCAAGAGGTGTCAGGGAGCCAGAATCTCCTCACAAAAACACTGCTGTGTTCCACTGCCCTTTTCCCTGTGTCAGTGTTCTCATGGATGGGCAGAACTCGAACTCCTGGCCCTTTAGCTCGGAGTCAGGCAGGCCTGCTGCCCTGGGCTGCTTCTTACTGCTGGAAAGGAGCTGCCAGTGGCACGAAACACTGTCCTCAACGAAGCAGTAAGAATTGTTAATTGTATCAAATATTGACACTTCTGAAAGTAATCTGGGCAGCAAAATGAGAAGTAAGCACAAAGTGCTTTTCCTGCAGTCTGCGGAAGATGGCTATCGCAGCAAAGCGCAGCCCGCGCGGGCCGTTATTTGAGTTGGGAGTTGAATAAGCTGCATTTTATCAGGGAACATCTTTTTTTTTTTTTCTTGAAAGAATGAATGACAGAGAATGCTTTTTCAGACTGTGCATTTGGCAGACATTTTCTCAAAAATGAACAAAGGGAGCCTGTCATTTCAAGGAGGACAACGGACAGTGTTTGTCGCCAGTGATAAAATTTGAGCTTCCAAGCGAAGATTGGAATTTTAGAAAACTTGTACCTACTGCTGTGGTGCCTGACACCTCCCAATACTTGAGGACTTTTTTTCTACTGAGATCAATGATGGTACAATGAATATGATATTTTCCCCGATGTGGTTTATTGGAACACTTGCAGAACTCCATAAACCAATATTTTCTAGCGACCAATATATTGCACAACAAGAGCAGGCGTGGTAAAAGATCCATTCTACATGCTCAGGGGCTGGGGGAGGGGCTGCAGCTCACTGGTAGGGCAAGTGCCTGCGTAGCATGTGTGAGACCCTGGGTTCACTCTCTGGTACCAAAACAACAACAATAAAACAACAACAAGAAGAGAGAGACAAAGACCAGAAAGGTATTTTAAATACAGAATAGGCCAATGGACAGATTATAGTAAGTTCACCGACATGGTTTCAGATACTACATTGTAAGTAATATTTAAATCACTTGTTAAGTTTCGGTGCATTATTGGGTGGGCATGGTTGCATATGCCTGTAATTCCAGTATTCAGAAAATTTTTTTTTTCTTTTGGTACATTACTTGAAAGAATAACTACTGTTAGCTAAAAGACTATTATATAGGTTTCATTTTCTCAGCTACATATTTATGTAAAACCAAGCCATTGTCATATATGTCAACCAAAACAACACAAAATACTGGATGCAAAAGCACATGTAAGGATATAAATGCTTTCTATTAATGTAGATTTTTTTTTTTAAAACTTTATTTATTTACTTGTGTTATGGCTGGCTCAGCCTGCTGTGGGGGTGGGGCTGGCACAGCATGTGGTGCCGGGGATTGAACCGCAGTCCCTGCAGTTGCCTAAGCAGACTCTTTATACTGCTGAGCTATCTCGATGCCCAAATGTAGATATTTTTAAAAGTTACAAAAATCCAGAAGAATCTCATTTTTTCTCACTAAGTACTGTTTGTATTGGAATGTGTGATTTTTAAAAATAGAACTATATTTTATTTGTTGACATGTACTAGATGTATTATTGCTGCTTTATAACTACCAATCATCATCTTAAATTTTCCATCGGAAGCTGTAACCTCCGCACATTTCAGAGATGGCAGCCTCACACTGCTCTGCCCTCTCGGAAGTAGACTGCAGGGAGAAACGTCTCTCCACTTTATCAATTTAACCCAATATTGTTGATTTATTTTTAAATCCAACTTGTCTTCTTCCCTGAAATCTGTTAAGGAGATAACTGCAAAAAGACCAGAGCTTCCTAGAAGTCAAAGGTCCCCAAAACAGAGAAACCCTTGAAGCGCATGAGGGGTTTCTCCGAGGCTGAGGGTTGCCCCAGGTCTGCACCCTCCACGCTGCCAGTTTCTTCTCTGCATGGTTGGTCTCGTCTCCAAGCACTCACTCCATCCACTACACCTCCACACTCACCCTGGAAAGGTGCTATTATTCTCTGGGGTCTCAAAACAGGAAGGGAAGCTGGGAGTGGGGGCACACTCTGTAATCCCAGTATTTGTGGCTGAGGCAGGAGGAGGTGGTTTGGGGCCAGTCTGGATTACACTGAGAGACCGTGGCTCAACACACACACACACACACACATACACACACACACACACACACATACGCGCACACACACACACGCGCACACACAGACTCACAAAGGCTTCAGACAGCCTCACCCACTGAACCCTCTCTGGCAACACAAGGAAGAGCACCTTTAGGCCAGGCCTGAGACTCCACTGGCCCCTGTGTTTGGGCTGGGGCGCAGGTGGAAAGTGAAGGTCGCTGTTTCGGGCCTAAAGAGGAAATGTCAGTCTCTCCCAGCTCACGTGGCAGAGGCTGCCAGAAGGCTGTTTCTCTGTTACTCCACAGGGCCATCCGGCCCATCTTTCTCTTCTTTAATAATCTGCGGGGCACCTATTGATTGCACATGCAGGTCCCTAATAAATTAGGGCAGGATGCCTTCCGGTTGCTCTGGAGCTGCGAGGATGCTGAAATTGGCTCGCTAATACTTCATGCGCTTGGAGCGCAGTGTGCTGCGCCACATAAACATGAAGAATATGTATCATCAGGCGCTGCGAGCGCGCGGGAAGCGGCTCCAGCGGCCTCCAGGCTTCTTTGCGTGCCGCAGACTTTAATTAGGCAGTTTGCTGCCCTCCTTCTAGAGAGGACAGAACCAATCACGCCTCCTGCTGCAGCCTGAGCTGCTTCCAAACGGAGGGCAGGGCGCAGGGAGCTATGGGACCTGAGTGCTGGGAGATGGGCCAGGCCCTCCGCTACCCGTCGGAGGGAAGGGGAGCCAGCCGGCTGCGAGTAGAAACCAGCCCACACCTTTAGCCTGATGGACTCAGGCATCCAAAGACAGCTCAGAATCGCTGCTTGGGTCGCTTCTGGCTGTGTGAGCTTAGGCAAGGAGGTCGCTTAACCTCTCTGAGCCACAGCATCACATCTGGATGGTTGAGAAAACAGCATCTCCTCCATCGTTCACGTGGTTCGTGGAAGCCGAGGCCTGCCTGGGGCCCTGTGTGCGCTGGTGCACACGGGAGCTGAGTCCAGCGCAGCAGCGGGCATGGCACTGAGGCTGTTTTTTGCTTCCTGCCCCTGCGATCTGGCACCGGGAACGCTTCAGCGCTCTCCCCAGCCAGGGCCTTGCTGTTTTAAGAAGGGAGGAGAGGGGACTCCTCCTGGCTTGGAGCGTTGGAAATGTGTCTCTCCTCTCTTTCTTCTTTCTGGGCCCCTCCAGAACTGGCTTCTGAATCTAACATGGATTCCCAGGGAAACGTCACAAAAAATACAGTGAACACAGAAAATCATGTCGGCAGAGTTTACTCTTCTACAAGGCACGCTGGGCTCCCGCATGCCCACACGAGGCACGACCTTCAGAGCTGCTCTAACTCCAGCCCTGGACCACAGGCTCTCCTCACGCCTCCCACAGTGTGTCCTGCCACGGCAGCTCAGTTTCTGCCCGGCTGATGCCATCGGCTCCATCACAACAGATGAAAGGGTGGTGCGGAGAGCCCTACGTTCCTACCCCTTATCCTGGTCCTGGAAATGGCATCTACTGCTCCGGGATGGAGGGTCCAGTGGGTGAAGGGTGCCACCCCATATATGGTCGCATCTGGGCCCCCGTGAATGTGACCTTCCTTGGGAAAAGGGCCTGACTTAGTTATTTCTCTCATTGCTGGGACAAAATACCTGACACCCAGAGTTACAGGAGGAAAGGCTTTTGGGCTCACCGTTGTGAGGAGTTTCAGTCCGTAATGGGCTGCCAAGGGTGACCGGCAGAGAGGGGTCGCAGAGGAGAACAGTTTATGGTGCCCGCAAGACAGCACAAGCAGCAAGGAAAAGGGTAACCGCGGTGTCATCTGTCCCTCAGGCGCAGGCTCTCGGCTCTAGGGGGGAGTGCAGCGTTCACACCTCAGTCCTAGCCAGAGCTGCGCACACTGGAGGCCTGAGGTAGTCATCAGACACCTTAATCCCAGCTTGCACACTCTCGCTCCAGCCCCCTCTGAAAAGCCCCCAGCTAGGACTGTGTGAGGCTTTGGGGGGACATATAGACACAGGCCATCACAGGGTCTTTCTACATGGAATTCCAACGGCATCCTTTTTTAAAAAAACCTTTTGATTTTATTAATATTTATAACAAAATTGAAATGTATCAAAGGTATCATGTGCAATTTTTTATATTGAGATTTAAATAGGAAAATATTATAAAGTAACATTGCAAAATAATACAGAAGCTAGGGAAGAGTTTATTTAATGTGTGGAGTGTGTTCGTCTGTTCATAAGTTCATTCTAGTCTGGAACACAAGGAGATAAATTCTACTCACATATGTGCTGCGCCATTCAATCCATTTCTTTTCTTTGATTTTAATTGGCTTGAGACAGAAAACCCTGGTTCATAAAAACTAGTTGTTGTGACGGCAGTATTTACAAGATAGTCTTTCTATACAGCAAAGGAAAGCCTTCCTTCATGTTCATCCAAAATGCGGGTACACTTAAATCTGCACAATCATTCTTCAGTGTATATAAAGAATGAAGGGACTGGGGAGATAGCTCAGTGGCACAAGTGCCTGCCTGGCAAGTGCAAGGTTCTGGGTTTGATCCTGGGTAAAACAAAAAACAAATTTGTCTTCTGGATAAAGATGGTTAAAAGTTTGAGATAGAGAAGCAAGATGTAGCAACATCTCTGTAAATCAGTATCTTGGGCTGCCATTATTATAGATAATGGAGAGGCAGGGACAAGCGTCCCTTGAGACAGAATAAGGAAAGGTGCGGAGGAGAAGCCCAGAAATGGGGCCACCAGCTGGAGCAATGCAGAGTGGCCAGAGGCCGCTTGGGCCTTTGAGAGCCAGGGCCGAGGAAGTTGGTCCAGCAGAGCTTTTGCAGGGAGCGGGGCCTTGCCAGCGCCTGAGTTTGGGACAGACTCTGGCTTCTGGAATTATGAGTCAGCATATTTCTATTATCATAGGCTACCACTGTGGTTTAGATAGAGTTTCCCCCCAAAAGCTCACATGCCAGAGACCTGGCCCCCAAAAGTCGTGGTTTTGAGGTGTTGATGCTTTTCAGAGGGCAGATTAGCCAGGGCAGGGCTCTCAGAAAGCCTGGTTTGGTTACCCTAACAGGGGGTTGCCACAAGGAATCTGGCTTTCTTGCTTCCTTCTGTTGTTGGGGCTGGTTTTATGAGATAAGGTCTCACTATGTAGTCCAGGCTGCCCTTGAACTCACCATGTAACCCAGGCTGGCCTCCAATGCACAGCGATCCTCCTGCCTCAGCCTCCCGGGTGCTGGGCTTACAGCTGTGCACCACAACGCCTGACTTCTCGCTTCTCAGCATATGGCCTCTCTTGCCTGTGGCTGCCCTGTGGTGCTGTCACATCAGAAGCTGAGGCTGCACAAAGCTGTGCTCTTGGGTCTCCAGCACTCGGAGCCAAATACACCTCCTGATTTTCTTTATGAAACACCCAGCCTCGGGCATCTTGTGATAGCAACACACAGCGGTCTGAGACACTCATCAAGCTCGTAGTCATCTGTGATGGTGGCTCCAGAAAACCTACGTGTGCCCGAGGTGGAACACAGCAGAGGTCGCCTTCCACAGGCACTTTCCCTCTCTGTGGCAGGACTTAATTTAGTGACAATCTCAGCTGGCCTGTCTGCAGTTCAGGAACTGCAGACAACCTGACAGGGCCATGGCTGAGGATCTGCCTGGGACTAGTGTTCTGTAATGCTGGAAATGGGCTCAATCTGAGAACTAGACAGGCTGAGTTTAACATTCCAGCACTGACTCTGCGACTCCAGCCGAACTACCCACTCTCTCTGCATTTCAAGTCCCTCATCTATAAAGTGCGGACAATAGTGTTTACCTTGTCTTGTAGGCAAGGACAGAGCCAGCATCTGAAGCTTGAAGAATTTGGGTGATACTTTTAAAGAGAAAGAGTACATTTCAGATACAAAGTTAGGACAGAGGTCTTGGAAGGCCCTGTGTTAAGGGGGATCCTGAGGCATAAGGCAAGCCCACTCTATCCATTGGTGCTCAGAGGATCACAGATAAAAATGGGGAGCCCAAAACAGAGTCTGGATCCTGCTGAGATGCTGTGAGTGATAAAACTATCACCTGGTAGGAGGCTGAGGCAGGAGGATCATTGTGAGTTCAAGACCTGCATGCTGGTCTACATAGTGAGCCCTGTCTCAAAAATTCAAAAGCAAGAAGAAGAAAGAAGAGAGAAAAGAGAGAAGAAGAAGAAGAAGAAGAAGAAGAAGAAGAAGAAGAAGAAGAAGAA
>PVKN010030760.1:0-12654 GCA_004027915.1 Capromys pilorides
GTCTCTTTATTTTCTATCACTGACTTCTGTTTATTTTCTTCTGCTTTGGGTTTACTCAGTTTGCCTTTTTCTAATTTTTTGAATCAAATACGTAACTCGTTGATTTGGAGCTACAATGTCCCTGTAATAATTTCTATAACACATCTCATAAGTAAGGTAATTATCTTTGTTGCTTAGTGTCAGGTATTTTTAAATTTGCACTGTCATTTCATCTTTAACGCAGAAGTGTTTGCGTGTGCTCTAAAGCACCTAATATATGTTCTGAATAGTTTTTTTTTTTTAAATATGAATTAAATAGACAAATTTCTGGCAAAGTTAACGACTAGGAAAAAGAAAATCAAATAAAACTAGGAACTTTAAAAACTTTATATTTACCAAGATTTAGACTAGAAATGAAAATTTCTATGAATTGAGTAAATAGAACAGGATGGCACATATTTGTCCCTGTAACAGAGGTATATATTTGTAGTATACATGCATTCTTTCATACATATATTCTTTTATGAATAGTTTGTGCAAAATACATTTTATTTATACATGTAATATCCCCTGTGCTATTGGCCAGGCATTATTTACCATTCCAAGGATTCTTTTTTTTCCTTTTTGATAGCTGGCTCAGCCCACCCTGGGGCAAGGCTGGCATGATGCCTAGGGCCGGAGCCCTTGCCTAAGCTTGCCTGAGCAGGCGCTTTAGACCGCTGAGCTATCTTGCTGGCCCTCTAGTATTCTTTTTTTAACTGGCGTGCTCTTTCATGAAAGGTTAGTGGTGGTTGTTTCTGGATAAATTATACTTTTTTTCTTTACATTTTTTGGATTGTTTCAGTTTAGAAAAATGCATTCACCTTACGTCATGATTGGGGACAAAGTCATTGTCATTTTGGTTAATGCCACCCCTCTCTAGTGTGCCTTTCTGGCCCATCTCCAAGGAGGAGCTGACCACATGCTGCTATGTGTAGGTCCATCATCCTCTGTCCCAGTACTGTGACAGTTTTCAGATGATATTACTTTAATTCAATTATTGTGCTTTCCGCTAAGCCATGCCTCTTGTGGATGAGGAGCCCGTCTTATACATCAAATCAAAAGAATGCAAAAAGGTGTAAGGCTGTGGTTTGAAATCCCTCAAGAAGGCAGAGGCTTATTTTATAATAGTAAACAAAGACAGAATTTAATTTTAAATCAGATTGTTAGTGTTTCTAGCATAGCTAGGTTAAGGTAGCCAAAATGTATAGGTGGGATGGATAAGATAAATATCTACTTGCATGAATAAATCCGTAAAAAAAAACAGCATGGAAAGTTCAAGCCGGGCTGGGGAGATAGCTCCATGGCACAAGTGCCTGCCTGGCAAGTGCAAGGTCTTGAAAATGGTCCTGGTCCCAGAAAACAAAACAAAACAAAAACAAAACAAACAAAAAAAACAAGCTAAAGGGAAGTTCAGCCAGAATGCCTGGGTTTAAGTCATTTCTTCTGCTAGTTAGTTTGCCTGGGACAATCTTCTTAATCTCCCAGGTCTCAGTTTGATAGTCTGTGACAGAAGTAACAATAAGACACCACATAGGGTTACTTATTGTAAAAAATAAATGAATTCAAATATGCAAGTGCTTATGATAATGCCTGGTGCCTAATAAACATTCAAAAAATGCAAGCCCCTTTGCTCTGAATTATCTAGTCCTATTACTACATTCACTCGTGAAAGAAGAATCTTAGTGTATGATGTGGATTTGTCAATTTCCTTTATAACTCTGCCAACTTTCCCGTTTTTTTGTTTAGGTTAGAAGCCCTACCTACTACTGGTATGGTCACATTTAGCACTGTAAGGTCTTCCTGGTAGAAACTGCGCCTTTAATCATTATGCATTTTTGCCTACGCTGTAGGCAAAGTCCTGCTTTGGTTGCCAGGTGCTATACCAGGGTGTGTCTTGCTGCTGGTTGGAAAAGCCCAGGGCAAGAGTTGGTGAGAGCTGCAGTGGGTCAGGGTTCCTAAGGTGTGGCCCTAAGGCAGGCTGGCCATCAGCTCGGCTTTCTCCACAGCCAGGTTTTATGGAGGCTGAGCCAAGGTGCTTAACTCCCTTGCCACCACTGAGAGGAAGTGTGTGAGACAACAGTGTCTCACAAAGCTTCAAGAAAGAACTCCATAGTTCCCTGCCTGTCCTGCTAAGGGAGGTCTTTGGGGTGAGCCACAGTCCTGGCTGGTCACAGCCGGTGCTCATTTCCTTTCTTGGCTGTTCTCAATCCCCTTCACTCTGAGCTGTAGTCTCTGCGGGTCCTTGCGATGCCCTTCATTCCTGAGGGATCCGAGCTTCCCAGGCTGACACTGCTGGATGTGCCCATTCATAGGCAGACCTGGTCAAGGGAAAATCAGGCTGCGTCCATGTGGACACTTCAGTTCCATCCATGTCACTCTGTCTCCACTGTGGAAAGCTACACCGCCTCCTACTATCAGTTTAGATCTACCAAGATAGTGACTTCTCTTTTCATCTGCTTGCTCCTGGATACAAAGAGTTCAGAATGGCAGCTGTGGCTCAAAGTCCAGTGGGACACTTGCTTTTGGCTAGTGCCATTTGCAGAGGGGAGGGAGCCTGTGGAGCAATTAGGGTTTGTTTAGTTGTTCTGCTGGGACTCACCCCTTTCAGTATAAGAGCGTAGCTTGCTCCATCTTGCCCTCCTCAGTGCTGAGGAGCAACAAGAACACCCCAATGCTGAGCAGGTACTGACACTGTGTTCTTGGATTTCCTCGACTCCAGAATCACAGGCCAAATACATTTCTATTCTTTATAAATTACTTGGTCTTAGGTATTTTGTTATAATCACAGAGAATGGACTAAGATGTGTGGTGCTATGTGAAATGACTGATGACGTCCTAAGCTATGGGCCAAATCCCACGCATGATTTATCATGAACTGACCAGACTTTGTGCTGTGGTGCAGCAATCCATGCATGTCCTCACCTCGGCCGTTTTCCTGCCTTACAGAGGAAGGGGAGCCTCACCATGAAGATTTTCCTTCCCTTTTTTAAGAGTCGCGCAGTTTAATTTTGGATGTCCGTATTCAGCTGGCCTTTCAGTAGTCAGGTTCCAGAGTTTTCCTCCTCAAAGTAAGGTGTTTGCCATATTTTCCTAGGGACGGCTCTGACCATCTTTCTTAGGTGACTCATAGATGGGATAGTCCTTGGACTGAGAAAGTTACTGTTATGGACTGAATGTGCATGCCCTGTGTTCATGTGTTGCAATGCCAGCTCTTGGTATGTTGCTATTAGGAGATGGGCATTAGGTAGGTGGTTAGGTCAGAGGGGAGGTGAGTGGACTTGGATTATGCGAGACCCTAGAGAGTTCCCTTGTCCCTCTCACCAGGTGAAGACACAGTGAGGTAAACCACAGATTGGCCTCATCGGATACTCAGTCTGATGATGTGCTGATGTGGGACTTCAGCTCCGCCAACTGTGGCAGATCCGTGTTTGTTGTTTAAGACAGTGTGGATTTACAGTAGGCTGCTGAGCTCACATGTCTCGCTAGCTTCTCTAGCAGGAAGTTCATTCATGAAGACAGAAATCAATTTTTTTTTTTTAAATAAGAAGAAACATGTGTATAACATTAAGCTATAGAGCCGGGCATGGTGGCACACTCCTATAATCTCAGCACTTGGGAGGCTGAGGCAGGAGGATCGGTGTGAGTTCGAGACTAGCCTGGGCTACAAAAGTGAGCTCAAGGCCAGTCTGAACTGCATAGCGAGACCTTGTCTCAAAAAGACAAAAAAAAAAAGAGATTTTTTTTTTTGATAACAAATAGCTTTTGTTGGGTGATGCCTTGTTTTCTTGGGGTCCTTACTATGAAAAGTGAGAGAGGAATGTACAAATAGATAATGACTGGACTGGTCAGTAAAAATGTAACTTTGACCCATAACCTGCTGCAACCTGTCTGAAAACTAGCCCTTTATCTACCACAGACAGACCCGGAATCCAGCCTGCTCCATGAGGCTCTAGGAAGGTGAATTGCTTTCTGCCATGATAACCCAGGAACTGTGTGCTCACTTCTGTAACAGGAAGAATCCAATGACCTGGACTTGATCGATATGTTAACAATTCCTCAAATTCACACTGATTGGCTCTCCAGGCTCTGCATTCACTTAAGGTCTAGGACCAAAGACAGAGAATATGCAGCACCAGTCACAGAGAATGTTTGCTTTGTATTTAGCATGCGGTTTCCCCAGGCCAACAACCTGGCTCTAGGCTCATCCGAAGCCTCCCTTTCTCTACCTACTGCCTACTTTCCCAGTGTCCTGCCCATCATTAAGTCTGTCAGAACACAAGTGACAGTGGCTGACTACCTTGCTATCGTAAGTTTTCACAATAAACAGCCTTGGTTTTTCTTGTTCAGTTGGTTTTCACTTATTTCTACAGAGGACTATACAAGGAAATTCAAAAGAGAAAACTTAATCCCTCATATTTTTGTTAAATTGAAGTCACTTGGGCCAGGGTTATAGCTCAGTGGCAAGCACCTGCCTGGCAAGCGCAAGGTCCTGAGTTTGATTCCTGGTACCAATAAACAAACTGAAGTCATTTGGTGATTGTAACTCTTAATATGAGAAATGTTGCAGAAATATGTATTTTTTTAAATTAAACTTTTAAAAGCTAAGGTTAGGGAAGATTTTCTGGGGAATTAAAAGGAAAAACACTATGTTAGACGTTTCAAACCTATGCTAAGACAAGCGTGTGACTTCTATCTTGTGGTTTATAAAGTGTATGTCAAGAAATTTAGGTTGCGGTTAGTTAGCACTAAAAACTTTGTGTTTTAGAAATAATTATTTTTCCAACTGAAAATGTAACACAGGATCTGGAGTCTTTTGCAGTAGAATACTTTCATTATAGATTTTTGCCATGATAGATGATGAACATACTTGGCTGAAAAGTAGTCTGACAGGAAAACGGCCGATCTGCTTGAGTATGTGAACAGTTAATTTAGAACTGTTGCCCATGAGAACAATAAAATATCTGCATTTTTTTTTTTTTTTGTAGAAAATTTTTACAACGGGAGACAGCAACAAAGATGGGAAGCTGGATTTTGAAGAATTTAT
Organism: Capromys pilorides; assembly: GCA_004027915.1. Taxonomy (NCBI): domain Eukaryota; kingdom Metazoa; phylum Chordata; class Mammalia; order Rodentia; family Capromyidae; genus Capromys; species Capromys pilorides. The sequence goes on from PVKN010030760.1 coordinate 5,066, forward strand.
GCAGTACCTTAAAGACCATGAGAAAAAAATGAAATTGGCATTTAAGAGTTTGGACAAAAACAATGATGGTGCGTATTTTTCTTTTGTTCATTTCCAGCTAAACAGCAGCACTTGTCATGCTGAGAGTCTAAAGTGTAGTTTGTCTTATTTGGTCGATAAGTATTACTTGTGTTAATATATATTTTAGCAATGTAACTTTATGTGGAGTTCATACATTTTGGTGGAGAAAACTTATAAATAACTTTGTCCACTACAATTGAGAAAAATCATAAAAATGCTAACTATGGAACACTATGCTGATTTGACTTAAAAGTGATGGGTTAAAATAAGTTTTCTTGGACTCTCAGCATTGGCATTCATTTTGCTCATATATAGGCATGTATTGTATATGCTGACATTTTAAAACTTTCAGTTTGTTTGTTTGTTTGTTTGTTTATTTATTTATTTATTTATTTATGGCCGGCTCAACCTGTCCTGGGGGTGGGGCTGGCACAGCATGTGTACTGGAGATCGAACCACGGTCCCGGCGGTTGCCTAAGCTTTCCTGAGCAGGTACTTTAGACCACTGAACCATCTTGCCGGCCCCACTTTCAGATTATTTTATATTATAATCTTTTTGAAAAAATTAGAGGACGTATTCTGTGATTCTGAAAATTAGAAAAAAAATGGTTTGTACAAGTTTGAGTGTGTGCTTTCTGTGTAGGCCGCTTCTGTAGAGTAATAGCTTAGAGTTAAGAGTCCCAGGTAGCGGGGTGAAAAACCCAAAGGCTGTAGTAGGAGAAATGGAAGAGTCTTGAAACCCTCTCTCCAGAGGCAACCTTTGGCAGGGAGAGAGAATTTTATTAAAATTATAATAGCCCAAGCCCCTTCCCTACATGTGAGTGTTCAGATCAGTTCCATTTACAGTTCGTTATTTACAAAGCAAGATGAACAAGGGGTTATAAGAAAATATCTGGTGCTTAACTCAGCCAGGACAATATGTAAAAAATGGGCATGGCTGGCTCCAAGGAAACTTCACTTACCAAGACAGCAAGCTTTTTTTTTTTTTTTAATATATTTAGTACAGGGTCTATAGGGTCTCACTACACAGATTGGACTTGTAGTGATCCTCCTGTTTTCAGCCTCCCAAGTGCTGGGATTGCAGGTGTGCATTGCAATACCCAGTTTCAATGCTGTTTCAGTATTCCCAGGGGGTGGGGCTGGCATGGCAGGCTGGGGATGGACCATGGACCCTGCACTTGCCTAAGCAGGTGCTTTAGTTTGCTGAGCTATCTGACTGTCTTGAAATAATTTATTATAGGTTCCTATTTTTATTAGACCTCTTTGAAGCAAAGTGTATGCAGTTAATCCTCACTATTTCCAGACTCTGGATATGCTGCTTACATGCTAAAATTTCATATTGAAAGTTACCTTATGCCTTAACTTGTCCTTAACCACCCAGTGGAAAAATTTAACCACAAGGCATAAAAAGTAAAGCCAGGTTAGTATGCTGAGCTGTAAAAGGCTCAAGTCAACAGCTTCCGACATTGCCAGTTCTGCCGATAACCCACTACTATCATGGAATATTGCTCTGTGTATACAACTCCTTTCTCTTAGTTCAGTGAGAAGAAATATTTGTACCACTAGTGTTTAGAAGAGTTATCATGTCTGCATCTTGTACTCTGAACAACTACTATGAAGACAACAATATGCATTGTACCAATTATTGTGGCTGGTCTACTAATGTGCTGTGAAACTGTCTCAATGTTATTTCTTATTAAAAGTAATAAAAAAAAAAAAAAAGGAAGTTCCCCTGCAGTCTATACCCAGGTGCTTCCCTGGTCACCTCTGGACTTGCACAAGGCAGTGAAGACGCGTGTTCCTAGCTAAGAAGGCTGTGGTGACACTGTCTTCTGAGTTTAGCTTTCAGAAACTGGTGTCCTTTGTGAGGTCTATTTTCATGCCACGTTTTTTATTTTTATTTATTTTTATTGTACTTTGTACTACTTTGGGGAGAATAACTTGGCTTTTTCAGATATTTCATCTAGTGTTCCTACATTCTAGAAGGCCGTGGTGTAGGGACCACGTGTGCCTTCGGTGAGCTTTGTGGGTTCAGTGTTCATGAATCAATAGCGTGGTTGAGTGAGGAGGTGTTAAACAGAAGCACAGGTGAGAGGACTGCAGGTGTCAGCTGACGAAACTGCGAGTGGAAGCTCAGGAGCTTCACCTTGTGCTTTCCTTAAGAGCAGTGCTTCAGGTCTTTGCTGATTGCCTGCAGTGCCTTTGTAAAGATGACTGCTTTGAATACCAAGACTGAGTGTGTTTGGTTGTAAGGAGGAACTTTCTCCGAGTGGTATTTGAAGAATTTTATCGCTGTAGTTGATTCCTTCCATGGCCTTGCGCTGTCCAGCTTCTCCTGATGTTTTCCTTTCTCCAAAAGGCTTCCATCAGAACCCTGCCGTTTCTTCAGGATCCTTCCCTGGGTGAAGTTGTTCCTTTCCCCTTCACTCTCGGCGTTGTCTTCTTTTCCTGAGGCAAGCGGCTAGCGCTTGGTGTAGGCCCCGCTTCGTGGGCCGCCTTGGGAGCTGCTGCAGGGCCATGCGGAGCTGTGTCTGGCAGGGGCTACACTTTGTTTGTTCTCTCTTCCTTCTGCCTGGTCTCTGCTACCCAAGTGTGGGTTCCCTAAGTACTGAGTACCTTTCCCTCCCTGCCCTTCTCTCCTGGCTCTGTTTTTGCCAGGAGTCTGGTTTACTCGAGGAGTCTGGGTATGTTTTGGCTCCATTTCTCCATTCTCTACATTATGTGTAGTTCATACTTTTAGTGAAAAAAACCTACTCATGTATCTTTACTCATAATAAGCATCTAATCATTTATGCATATCTAGACGTAGGTATTTTTTAAATGGGTAGATCCTAGGTGTCTCAGTTACTCTTTTTTTGTTGCTGGGACAAATACTCAAAATGAAGGAAGAAAAGGTTTATTCAGCTCACAGTTAGTGCAGGTTTCAGTCCATACTCAGCTGGCTCCAAGGCAGAGTGGTACAGGGCAGACAGCAGCAGTTCATGGCAGTGGGCAGCAGTGAAAAGCAAGAGGAGCCAAGGGAGGAGTAGCAGCAACAATGGCGACAAAGAGGAAGTTTCTCTCTCTCTGTCTCTCATAAATTGCATTCAGGCTTTCTGCCCCAGGCTGAGGAAAGTACACACATCCATAATCCTAGCAGTACTGTGACCCATAATCCCAGCCTTGGATCACCTATGATCCCAGTAGATCATGAATTAATCACAAACTTAGAAGACCTTTCCCCATGATTGCATGAGGCTTTCAGGGGACAACTAGACACAACCCATAACACTAGGTTAAGTGAATTTACCTCAGAGTCAGAGTTTGGTTTGACTCTCTGTTGTGTTTGGTTTCAGTGTCTCATCCAGAAAGACTTGAGCTCTTGGCCCCTTCAGAGGAATATCATCATTTGTCTGTGAGATTATTGTGATTGCTAAAATACAGTGTGTATGCTGGCTTATGCATTCATTAAGTTTTGCCTATAAATAGTTGCAACATGTAGCTAAGCCAAGATATACTTTTTTTTGTGATACTGGGAATCGAACTTAGGACCTTGAGCTTGCCAGGCAGGTGCTTATGCCACTGAGCCATCTCCCTGGCCCAGCTAAGCAAATACAAGTATAATTTTGACTTAATCATTTCAAAGCTTTCTCTTACATAAGAGATTTGAAACTTGCATTTTCTAAGGTTCTTTTCAATTCTGACTTCATGCTGCTTTTACATTTTTAAAGGAAAGATTGAAGCTTCAGAGATTGTCCAGTCTCTCCAGATCCTGGGTCTAACTATTTCTGAAAAACAAGCAGAGTTGATTCTTCAAAGGTAAGCTCTTTATGCTACTGACAATTGTTTTTGAGTTCAATATTCTGCATTAGAGATATGCATTCATATGTGTGGCTTGGCACCACAGACCACGGTGGCTTCCCCTCCCAGGTGTGCTAAGTTACCACTGAGATACCTGTAATTCCAGTGCTGGGGAGGCTGACAACAGGAGGATCACTAAGAGTCTGAGTTGTGTAGTAAAGCCCTAAACCAAATACATTAATTATATACCTCATTATGTACATCCATTATCTCTTCCCTTCTTCCCTTTCTCCTTTTTTTTTGTTGGCTGGCTCAGCCTGCCCAGGGGACAGGGCTGGTGTGGCATGTGGTGTTGCAGATCAAATCACTGTCCCTGCATGCTTGCCTAAACTTGCTTAAGCAGGTGCTTTAGACAGATGAGATATCTTACTGGCCCCACCTTCTTTCTCCCTTTTCATTTTGTGTATGCACATACATATCCCTAGTACATTAGGTCTCCGACTCAGACATTCTATGCTTTGGTAGATGTCAACAAATCACACAGCAGCCAGATGTCCCAGCTGTGCTGCTGTGTGCTCGCTGCGTGGTGTGACAGGACGGTGCCCAGCCAGAGCCCAGCATGTCCAGAAGCAGGAGGCAAGGCTGTGGTGATGTGGGGAAGCACAAAGCATGCAGAATGTCTGTTTGTGTCAAATAAGTGTAAGGCTCAATGTGTGGGACTTAGGAACAGGTCTGACCTTTGGGTATTCCGCTCACTTTGTAGAAATGGAGGTGGGAACCTAGGACTGCTGTTTTTTGCAAAGCCACAGCAACAGTGGATAGCAGTAAAGATTTAGTTCCAGAGATATGAAGCCCAGGATTTGCCTGCTGCTTTTTTTCTCCTCACTTTATTTCTAACACATCAATCGAACTGGTTTCAAGATAAAGAGGCTCGCATATTTTTCAAGTTGTTTAACCTACAGGTGAATGGCTATGGGGGAAATTCAAAGCTCTGCTGGCTAACAGAGAAATACTGATTTAAATTCATGGAGCACAGAGATGCCAGTTTGGTCATTATTGTCCAGGGAAGTCAGGTCAACTTCTAGTGAGTCGGACTCCTGTGGACTTAATGCTTTGTTTCACGTAATAGAGGTAGAACCCCTGAAGTCCAGGTGCTTTCGAAAGAATGATTACATTGCAGTACTATTCTTGGGGATGTTTTCAGCCTTCACATTACTAAAAAAGTTTCTTCTTAATAGCTTTATTGTTAGGTTCATCTTCTTTTGTATCTGTAGATTCCCTCACAGAAATGTTTCTTTCTTATGGGCAAGTACATTAGCATTTTCTTCCTTTCCATCTGTTCAGAATTTCTATTGTAAGAACCTGTCCAACAGAAAGGCTTCCCTAAGGAAATGAAAAACTATAATGTGAAAAATAAGATAGAATTATGATCATGGGATATGGAGCATAGAAGATTCTGCTTCTAAAGTCACAGTCAACTAGGAAAATGAGGGTGTTTCTCTTGTTCTGAGGCATGATCTCATGTTCCCTTTGGTGACTTTCAGAATAATGTAAATTGTAAACAAGCTACAGAATAGATCAAGGCATATTCTTGGGCTGCCATGACAAAGTGCTGTACACTAACATACACTTCTTAGTGATTTACGATTCAAGGAGGAAATTACAAATGGAAATTCAAGGATACTTTGGGATGAAAACATTAAAGTTGTGTAATGTATCCAAGGTGGTACTGAAGGGGAATTTTATCATGTTAAATTTTTATTGAAAAAGAGGAAGGATGAAAACTAGTGACCTAGTAAGCTAAGGGAGAGAAATAAAAGTAATCTCAAAGAAGGTAGAAGGAAGAAACAATAAAAGCAGCAGTGGAACTAAATAGCAAAGTCCCAGAAATAGGATCAAAAATGCCAAAAGGTGGGTGTTGGAAAAGACAAACCTCCAGAGAGATTATGGGAAAAGAGAAATAGAATGTAACAGAAGGCATGTTTGCAAATAGATGCATCAGAAATCCTAAAAAGACTAAATGTTATCAGTAGTTTTATGCCAATAAATTTGAAAGTATATAAAATGTATGAATTTCTAGAAAAATATGTTACCTAGTAGTATCAAGAGGTAACCAATAGTACATAAACAAAGAGATTGCATCAATAATTAAAATTTTTCTTATAATGAAACTTTAGTACCAGATAGTTTTAGGAAACTATCAAAAAACAGAACTAAAGCATTTCCAAAGTGTAGAAATAACATTGCCCAGTTTTTCCTGCAAGACCACTAAAACCATGATGCTAGGGGCCAGTGAGAGAGCTCAGTGGTCTAAAGCACCTGCTTAGGCAAGCTTAGGCAACCGCAGGGACTGTGGTTCAATCCCTGGCACCACATGCTAAGCCAGCTCCATCCCCTGGGCAGGCTGAGCTGGCCATACATAAATAAATAAAGTTAGAAAAAACAAAAACAAAAACCATGAGGCTAAAAACAGACAACTTAATGAAGGTGGCATATTATAGGTTGATGGGATTTATGACATGCCCATAAACGTTTAAAGAAAATATTAGCAGTATTTAAGTATTAGCAAAAAGATCACCTGCATGTAAAAAATATCATAATCAATACATTTATAAGACTGATGTAAAATTTCACTAGATGATATTATAGAAGACTCAGTACAGAAAGGATCAGTTTTCTCTCTAAGTTGCTAATTGAGATTTCATACTATTGAAAAGAACCCATGTGCACTTTGTTGAGGAACTTGTTAATTTCAGCCTGAAAGTTGTACCAAAGAGAAAAGACAGAAGAGCAATCAAGATAACCAAGACATACTTAAAGAACTGAGGAAATGGAAGCCTGTCCTTGTAGATATTAAGAATTGCTATTAAGCTGTACTTAGGATGGTGGCATTACCATTGTTGACAAGCGACACATTGTAGAGACACAGACCCATCCACATTTTGAATTGGTTACATCAGAGAAATAGTTTTACAACTCTCTAGAAAAAGGAGAAACTATGTAATAAATATTCTGGGCACAAAACTGAAATTGGATACCTGCTTAATACCTTAAACAGACATCAACCTAACATGAAAGTTAAACTATGTCACTGTTGGTGGCTGAAAGGAGGGTCTTTATCTCAGAGTAAGAATTTATTTTTAAGATGATACATAGTGTGCCAGAAAGGAAGAAAAAGGATAACTTGAGATAAATTCAGATGAATAGTAATTAAAGTGTCTATGCTTGAACACCATAAATAAAGTGAAAAGACAGAAGAATCATTTGCCAATTTGACCTTGAAGGTTTAGAGTCGGTTATATGGAGAACTAGGTGTAAGCAAGAGACGTGCAACCCATTAAAACGTGCAAAAGACGTGAGCAGTATTTCATTCAGGTGGATATATGAATAGCAGATAAATACAGTAAAGAATGCTCTACGCCATAAGCATATGAGGAGAGATGCAGTGCCAGCATGCAGCGGACGATCTGACCTGAGAAGCTGGTCAGTACCAAGTGTTCCTTGGCTTTGAACTACAAAATCTGAAATTAATTGATTCACTCAGTATATTTTTAGTCTGTGCCAGACACTCTTTTAGATGCTGTGTTTGTATTAGTGAATAGAATAACAAAACTCCTTGCAGTGTGGAGATTGAGCTTAGGTCAGGTACTTAACAGAGAAATAATGGTAAGGACACAGCTACAGTGTTTGCAACCCAGAGTGATATAAATGTTAAATGTTCACATTCCATATCTGCGTAAGCATTACTT
>PVKN010030761.1:0-12650 GCA_004027915.1 Capromys pilorides
CTTATTCATCTTTATACACTTACCTAAAGTCTATTTCTTCTCCTAGATTTATGACCCCAACAACAATCGTTATGAAGTTCCAGTCCCTCTGAACTTACCCACGGTTCCTTCCAGTGCCTCTGAGAGCCGACTCTATGATGTCCTCATTACGAAGAACCCATTTGGGATAGTAATTCGCCGGAAGAGTACAGGCACTGCAATGTAAGTGGCCTCTTTTCTGATTTGGAATTGCTGGTTACTTACATGTCCTATGCTATCCCTTTGTCCTTGGGAATACCCTGGTGGAAACCAGACCCTATCCATTTTTAGATCTAAAAATTAGTTATTTCCTTCATATCTGTTTAATTGGTAGGTTTTTTTTCTTTCTTTCTTTTTTTTTTGCATATGTGAATAATTCCTGAAACATTTGCCTGTTCTTGGAATTCATCCAACTCATCAGTATTTATGGGTGCCTTCTCCACTTGACCTGCTTTTCTGGGTTCTATGCTTATGGACAGAGGTCTCTCTCTTCTCATGATACCCAAGGCAATTTACAGTATAATATAAAGTAAAATTGAGACAAAAATAGCTGTTGTGGAGGAAAATGAACAAGGAAGTCCAGACTTCTGAGAGGTTACTACTTTTGGTAATATGGCCAGAATAGACCTTTCCCATCAGGTGGCATTTGAGCCTTGCCTGGATGTAGAGGAAGGCCCTGAGGTGTGAAGTGCATGTGATGTCTGGGGAGTGAAAATAGTACTCTTGATAGATGGGAAAATAAGTGCAAAGGTCATAGGATGGGAGGAAAATGGGTGTCCAGGCATGAAGACTAGTGCAGTGCAAAGGAGGAGAGCACAGGCATGGAGCTGGGATGTTATATGGGCTCAGATCAGGTGCAGCCTTAAAGACTTTATCTACATGCTCATTACATGGGTAGCCTCTTACACATGGGGAGTGATCTGATGTTATCTCTCAGAAAATATCACTCAGCAGCATGAGGATATGGAGCATCATGGAGCGAGAGCAGAAGGCAGGCTGGCATTCAGGGTGGCAGATGAGCTGGTGGGCAGTGACTGGCTCTGGTGTTGCAGGGTGAACAGTGAAAGGAGGCAGTGATAGAAAAACAGAGGAAGGAAGGCTGACTGCTGGCCTCCAACAAGAGCATCCAGGATTCATTTAGCCACAGAGACTTTGCATTGTACTTGGGAGATGAACTGGGTCCATTGCGGGAGGGAATCAACAGTGCTGTCATCCTTGGAAAGTCATCTGTGCAAACTCAGTAGGAGAGCTGAAGTTCTCACCCACCTTTCCATCTCACAGCTGGGACTCGCAGGTCCTGGGCTTCACCTTCAATGACATGTTCCTCCGCATCTCCACGCGCCTGCCCTCCTCCTACATCTATGGCTTTGGGGAAACGGAGCACACAGCCTTCAGGAGAGACCTCAACTGGCACACGTGGGGCATGTTCTCCCGAGACCAGCCCCCAGGGGTAAGCACGGGACGAGTGGGATTGCGTCTGCGTCTCTGACTACCTACATTGCGTGTGCTTTGTGCTTTGCCCTGGTTTGATGTGGGTTGTTGTATTGTACTCATAGAACAATTCACTCCTGTCTGTTCACCTTTTTTTCTCCTATGTTGAACTTATTTCTCAGAAAAGACAAGACCCCTCCTATTAAACGTATTTGTTAAATTTCTTAATCAGGCACAATGTGTTCTACTCTCATTGCCTTTCCCCATGTCTCTTAGTACAAGCTGAATTCCTATGGTGTCCACCCCTACTACATGGGACTGGAAGAGGATGGCAGTGCGCACGGCGTGCTGCTGCTGAACAGCAATGCCATGGGTAGGTGGTGCCAGTGCGTCCTTTGTTTTTGAGTACTACTTGCTCTTGAGTAATATTAGAATGTGTGTGACCTAGCTGCTTTCAGAGATCAGAATACTCATCTTGTGGTGAAGTTTTTTTGCCTTTACATTTCACATTCTCTTCATTTCATTTGAGTAGCATGTGATAACTAGATGTCTGAGCTCTCATTTTGACAAAAAATACTTAGAAGGAATAAAACCCTAAGTATCCTTAGGGCAGCTGGTGGGAACAGCTGTCTAACTTGAATTAGTTAGCTATGGGTCAGAGCACTCACTCCACAGTGTAGGAAGTGTGAATAAAATTTGTGTGATAGAAAAGAGAAAATTCAGTGGTTTTGAAAGAACTAGGAAGTAAAATCTGGTGAAGTGTGAATAAATTCATTAATAGTGTTTTTTTACTGCTGGTCTCCTGGGTTGGATAATGTATGATCATGGTCCCATAAACCGCGGCCCAGAGGACAGTCGAGTAAAGTACACACAGAAAGACTCAGGAACATTTCTGCAACTTCCTGCATGTCTAAAATTTTCTGATATAAAAGTTACAATAATTTTGAAGAAATAGAATGACAAAACATATAAGAAGATCATAAGACCTACTGAGGGGGATACCTCCACGAGTAGGACCTATAGACTAGCACTTCTGCAGGTTTCTTGCACATTAGCTGCCTCGACACCCTAAGGCAGAAAAAGAGAGTGAAGAGATACCAAGTGTAATTCTTCCTCATGAAGATTTAGATCTTGGTTGGCATCTTCCTGACTTTCCAGATGTGATGTTCCAAGGAGAGAACATATGTGTGTCAGGCTCTCACTGTTGGCATCATTTTCCTGTCTTCTCAGATGTGACGTTCCAGCCCATGCCTGCTCTCACATACCGCACCACAGGAGGAATTCTGGATTTTTATGTGTTCTTGGGCCCAACTCCAGAGCTTGTCACTCAGCAGTACACTGAGGTAGGAGGAAATTGACTTTCATCATGTATTTATTAAGCTTTATAAAACCAACATTCACTGTGTAAATCTTACCTGATAACTGGAGTTGTTAGTCTTTTGTAGAGACAGGTGATTCCGAGTAACACCAAATGCCTGCCTGTAGTCATTATATTGATGGGCTCTCTGACTACTGCAGTGTGGATGCAGGAATCACGGTCCCAATGTAGTAGTGAGACTAGCAGTGGGATATGGGTGCTTATGGTGGTAGTGATGGTGATGGTGGGTTGTAGGCATGGTAATCTGATAGTATCTCTGATGATGTGGATGGAAGTGGTTGTGAGGGTTGTGACTTTGGTGGTGGTCACAGAGTGGGTGATGTTGGTGAAGGAATGATGACAGTGATGGTGGTAGATTGTGCGTGTGTTTGGAATATTTCTGGTGATAATAGTAGTTGGAGTGACTATGCCATTGTTGATAGTTGTGTCTGTGGTGGTGACAGGACTACCAGTGATGTTGGTGAGGAAGAGAAGGTAGCTTTGTAAGTGGTGGCCACAAACACATAATTCTTCATATTATTTATCTTTTATTTACTGCAGGTGAGCGCACTGTTGCACATATTAGCTCATGTACAACATCGTCATAAAAATATAAGGTAGTTATTACCAATATACTCTTTTACAGATGATGAAGCAGAAGCACAGACACATGCTTTGCAAGGTTACACAGCTAGCACACATGGAGCCTGTTTGCCAATTCAGACATGTTTTTCTCTGGGTTCTGTGCTCCTAACCATAGACCAACTCTAGGAATTAGAGTAAAACCAATTTTTTCCCAATTGATAGCTAGTTGAGCAGCTTTCTATAGGTATTCTGGTAGTTCAGTATCTCCTCAGTTGATCTCTGGATTTGTATTCATTGACTATCTTGTGAAACTGGAGAACTATCCTTATTACTGCATGCACAGCTTAAATCCGACTTCTCCCACAAGGACTTGTGTTTTGTGTATTTTCTAGGTGATCGGTCGGCCTGTGATGGTGCCTTACTGGTCCCTGGGATTCCAGCTGTGTCGCTATGGATATGAGAATGACACCGAGATCGCCAGCCTGTACGATGACATGGTGGCTGCCAAGATCCCCTATGTATGTAAAGGACATTGTGCATTAGTTCTGTGACCTTGTGGTTAACTCATTCATCTCTGTATCTGGATTTGTTTGTTGGACTTTGCAAAGCGGTGCAAAGACACAGAGTTCCTTCTCACACGATGCCACATGATGCCTCACATGGCACTGTAATGAAGCTAGGCCTTGTCCTCTCTTTAGAAAATTTTGCTAAAAAGTCCTTGATTCTGTAAGCAGAAAATATCCCTCAAAGTGGGACAGTTAACCCTTAAAGGCTAAAGTAGAAGGATCACCACTTTGAAGCTATCCTGGATAACTTAACATGATCTTTTGATAAAATAGCATAACAAAATGGCCAGAGATGTAGCCCAGCATTAAAGCACTTGCCTGGCTAATGTGAGGTGCTATGTTTAGACATCAGCATTGAAAACAAAAAAAAAAAAAGAACCAAGAACAAAGAGATAACAGAACACCTCCGAAATAGTAATTTTATGCAATTAAAAGGCCGTCAGACCTGTTCAGATGGAGACACGTTCTCCGTTCCAGTTCTTGGCAGGTGCACTACTGCACTGTTTCTGTTCTGGACTCCTCAGTGCCCACAGGGGTTTCCAGAGCAAAAGGGGTAGAAAAATCAGAAATGATCTATGGAGCACTTACACACTGCATTAACCCACTTACTCTTGAGTTGCCTATAATACTTTCTTTAAAGAAAATTTAATGAGATAAACTTCCTGGAGCACATGCCAAACAAATGATAGAGCTAGGATTTGAAAGATACAGAGAGAAACCTTTCAACTGCACCATTAGTATTGGGTGGTTACTCCCTTCTTGAACTGGATTACACCCACTCAGCCTCTCGGTTTCCCTGTGTCCTTCCCCAGGACGTGCAGTACTCAGACATCGACTACATGGAACGGCAGCTGGACTTCACCCTCAGCCCCAAGTTCTCTGGCTTTCCAGCCCTGATCGATCGCATGAAGGCCGATGGGATGCGGATCATCCTCATTCTGGTCAGTCCTTGTGGGAATGTGTGGGGTCTGCTTGGGCACTGAATGGATGTGGTTGAGAACATGAGGTGCTGTTGGTTTCCATACTATGAGCACAGCAGTCAAAGGTACAATATAAAAGTGTATTTCCCAGGATTCCCAGGAACTCTACAGTTTGAGGGAAGGCTAATGCCCCAACCCCCTCTTGAAAAGTTCTTCTGTCTGCCCTTTGTCATTCCCTGGCTGTGGTTTTCTCATCTGACCTGTGCTTGGCTTTCAGGACCCAGCCATTTCTGGCAATGAGACCCAGCCCTACCTTGCCTTCACTCGGGGTGTGGAGGATGACGTGTTCATCAAGTATCCCAATGATGGAGGCATTGTCTGGGGAAAGGTATGAGCAAGGGGTGATCTGCCAGGCCCTGGCCAGTGGGAGCTTCTTATTCTGATGGTGTGTTTATATATTTTGCTTTTTGACCTTTTCTCATATCTCTCTATTTAATCACTATTGATACAGCTAAGGAATTTTGTGGAATCTACTGTTTTCTAAACAAATTATACATGACAATTGAAGAATTATTGGCTCTTGGGCAGTGGTTTATAATTTGTTGGTAATTGTATATATATTAAATTATGTGGTGCATCAGTGTTGAACATTTGTCTTTCCACAGGTCTGGCCTGATTATCCTGATATTGTTATTAACAGCTCTCTGGACTGGGACCTTCAAGTGGAGGTACATGCTCTTTGTGGATGCTGGGTGGTACAACAGTGCCGAGTACACTGGTCATGTCCTATGGATGAACAAAGCAAAGGAGAAAACCTTTATGTACTTGGTGTCAGTTGTGTATCAACTTTACCTGCTTTACCTGCAGGAATAGTTCCCTTCCATTAGCAAGGTAGATTTAAGCCACAGAGTGTTAAAATCCTGATCCAGGATTTTAGGTGATGGTGATGATTGTTAACTTAATACTATCAGATTCCAAAGGCTGGTGCAAGTTCCACTTGATGCAACCTCCAGACAAGGCTCTCTCTTCTCAGTTCTTGGACTGCTTGTGGTCGTTGTCTCAGGTGTCTCTTTAAAGTGTTTTCTATCCTTTGTCTTGGCTGATTGTGTCTCTTTCATGTCCATCTTCCTTTCATGGACAGGCTTCTCCTTGCCTTTCATATTCATCCTATTTGTAGTGTCTCATGTTGCTTTTACCTCTCATTTTCTAGCAACATAATAGGAAACTTGCTCCTTGATGGGAATGGGTACTTCTCTATAATGGATCCAGGTATCCCCTGCTTGGACCTATAATCCCGCCCCACCTCCCATCCACTGCTTCCTGAAGGATTTGTTGCTTCAATAAATCCTTGGTTTCTTGCTGGTCCTGGAATCTTCAGTTCTTCCTCTGGCCATGATGTATCTTGACTGAATCAATGTTACCTTTCTGATTTGTTAGCGATGGTTCTGATAATACCTGTGAGCAGGGATCACTCATCAGGGATGGAGTCTGTTTGAAGAATAAGTTTTACATCTTTAGCTCTTCTTATACAGTGATTTTTCTTTCTTAGAAGCAGCTGTAGCAGGGCATGTGTAGCCTGCACAACCTCCATGGTGGAGGTAGAATGTCAGAGTAAAGGCCTCTTTCCTGTGACTCCTGTTATTGTGTCATTTCAGTGTCTCCTTGTGACATTTCATGGACAGTGAGCAGGGATGCCTAGAGCTCTGATTGCAGGGAATTCCTCGTAAGGAATTATTTTCATACCAGTGTCCATTGTTAGACACACTTCACTAGGGAGGCATGAGAGATTTTGGCATAAAGCATACTTGCAGTTATACTGATAATTAAGACCCACATGATTCACATGAGGAGTGTGGTGGAGATGTGGCTATTGCCAGTTAGGTTCGGTGGTGCAGAAGACAGTACAAAACAAAAGGAAATAAAAAGAACCAGGAAGTGGACTACTATATCAAGTGAACTTCTGAGCAAAAACTTTGGGAATTTAATTCCATAACTGTGAAGTGGGGCCTAGGAATTTCATCTTGGGAGGGGGCAGTGGATAGTGATACATAATCCTGTGGTCAGTCATATAGGTGCACAAGTCCTGGGCTTAAGATCAGGGAAAGTGAAAGGAGTCACAAAAAGACAATGAAGTGTTCAGTGTAGGAGTAGGAGGGGTAGCACCTTGGAGAATGAAGGACATTTTTTATGTATAGTATATAGTCACCAGAGCAAAATTTAGTGGGGTTAGTAAACCTTGGGTGGCTTAATTTTCCCCTTGTACCTCAAAAGGAATACAATTCTGACTCTGATATAGCTGATAATGGCTGTTTATTTTAGTCTTCTACTGTTCCACTCCCCACACCTATTATTTCCAACCTTGCCTGATTTAGAACTGTGGTCTTTGTGTATTTTTATGCTTTTTACTTGCATTGCCACCTAAGGCGTCCTATGATTCCCAGTCGTGTGGCACCTTGCGTCTCACTGAGAGACAGATTTATGTGTAGAGATGATCGCTGTCTGTTTTCCCCTCTGTGTTCCTGCTCTGTCTTTTATTGAGACAAATGGGTGCTACTTGATTTTTATCTATTGAAGAAGTAGTCTTTTTTTCTTCTGTTCCCCAGAAAATTTATAAATATTTGCTACTGCTATGTGACACTCCATAGTCAATCATTAAGTATTATCATTTATTCTCTCACATGCTGAGCTAATTAGTAGAGGAATATAAGTGCCCATCACAAGAGTGATAGAAAAAGTCCTTGCTCTCAAAAAGCTTATAGTATACTCCAGGAGTGTAACTTGGACCCACTTTTTTTGTTAAAATGATGACAACTCTCTTATTATTTGAGAGACAATAAAGAGGAGAGACTGAAACTCCTTTTTTTTTTTTTTCTCCCACTTAAACAAAGGTACTCTTCTATGTGATTCTGCAAAACCCAGGAAACACACATGCACACTAGTCTAAAACTGAGACATGCACTCCTCCCTGGCCTCTTTTTCTCCATGGGAATATTACTTCACATTCCTTTCTGATGGCAACAGTGCTTCCTTCTACCTAGAGTCCCGCCCTGGCTCCTACTTTACCTCTGAGCTGAGCTTAGGAGGTGGCAGACAGCACTTGAGGCCTGAGTATCTCAGGCCTGCCTAGGGAGCTCAGGTTCTTGGTTTTTACCATTCATAGTGATGTTAAAGAAGCTGGTCTGTGAATCTTTTCAAGATGTTGGAAGTTTTTTTGTTTTGTTTGTTTGTTTTTAAATTCATGCTTATTTCTTCTCTTTGCACTCAGTGTTTTTCTAGAAATAAGACTAAACTATGCAGGCTTTGTTCAGAATGTCTTTTACTATCTCCTGCCAGTTAGAACAACTCTTCCCATGAGTGAAGTTCTCAGAAAGTGTCTGTTGATGTCTAATCCATTCCTTCTGCACAAATGGGTTCTATTCTGTTTTTATAGCAATACCGAGCTTATGTGGCCTTCCCAGACTTTTTCCGTTCCTCAACTGTCCAGTGGTGGAAGAGGGAAATTCAAGAGCTCTACAGCAACCCACATAGTCCAGAGAAGAGCTTGAAGTTTGATGGCATGTGGATTGTGAGTCTGTGTGTGTTTCTGTGTGTATATGTGCATAAATGTGTCTATTCTCTTAGCTTATAAATCATTGACATCTAGATAAGAGAATAATAGCTATCCAGGCAATGTGCTGCTCATATGAGAATGCCCTTGTTTCTTGCCCAAAATTTCTGTTTTCGAAAATATGAAGTGATTCCTAGAATTTCATTAGAAAATTGTTTTTCCTGAGAGAGGTTTGTGAATCCTTGTCACACAGTAGAGGTTAATTGAATTTTCTAGAATTTCCAACCAGTAGTGTTTCAGCCTCCTTGGGCAAAGTTTTATGAGAATTGTAGGATGCTGAATAATTCTTTCACTACAGTATTTCCCAGGTTCTGAATAAATGAGACACAAATATCTTTAAAAGTAAGCTGTGCCTGTGTTTGGCATTGCAGGACATGAATGAGCCAGCGAGCTTTGTGAATGGAGCTGTCCCTTCAGGTTGCACAGATGCTTCTCTGAACCGTCCTCCCTACATGCCATGTAAGCACCCTGGGCCTCGCTCAGCTGTGGAAACCCTGAGTTAGAAGGAGGCTGAGTGCTGCAAGGGTCCGGGGAATCACCCTGCCCCCCTAGGGCGTGTCCTTGTGGCTTCTGTGTTGGAAGGCGCCAGAGGCAAGAAAAAGCATTTTAAAGACTTTTCCAACTCTGTGGGTGCACATTTCTGCACCTCTTGGGTGATTCTGTGAAATCTGAGTGCAAGACATTTACAGAAATAATGTCCCCAAAGGATTTTCACACATTATTTTAGATCTCTGTGAAACTCCCCCAGGTCAAGAATGGCTCTCTCTGTGTAGTTCCAGGTTTTTTGCTTCCATTTTGTAATATAAGGCGCTTCATCTTCTCAGTGATTTAGCACAATTCTTCCTCACTCATCTGGAAGACAGATGTGTTGATGTAGATGTACTCCCTTTTTAGTAATACTTTACTATTGGGGCTTCCCTTTGCCAGCAATAGGTATGAAGTAGTGGCATTTCCTTCTCTAATGGGCTTTGCAGTTGTGCCTATATCTAGCCCTGTAAAAACTATTCCTCCTCTGAATCTTGTGACCTTCCATACATTGTGTGAAGTTCTGAATCTCAGCTTTCTATAAAGGCAGATAACATTTTCTCAGACCTACATGAAATAGTTTGTAGATGAAACAGATGAGATGTTCCATGTTATGAAACAAGTGTTTTAGAACCCCGGGTTGTCACAGAAGCCTCTGCTTTTCCAGTTAACTTATTGTTGAAAACAACTCCAGGTACATTGTAGCTCAGTGATAAGCACTGCTCACTGGTCTTGGGACAGAGGAAAAAGAAGCATGCAGAGGTCAAGTTGATTTGCAGACACAGAGTTCAGTCCTTGAACAAGCCTCAGGTTTGCTTTTCTCATTCCTGCTTCTTCCCTTCAGATCTGGAGGCCAGGGACAGGGGCCTGAGCAGCAAGACCCTGTGCATGGAGGGTGAGCAGATCCTTCCGGATGGCTCCAGAGTGCGTCACTACGACGTGCACAGCCTGTATGGGTGGTCGCAGACCAGGCCCACCTATGAGTGAGTCGCTCTTTCAATTTTCGTGTTGACACATCCTATGGTGACATTGGGTATGGCAAAGGGTCCCTATCTTTTCTTCTATTCACCATTCTGAGTGTTAAGAGGAATTTTCATACAATCTCAATACAATCTTAAACATTTCTTAATCATGTAGCCAGGTCCTATACTTACAACCAGTAGGAACAATTTAAGGAAAAAACCTCTTGCATTGTAGAGAAGCCAGTAATCCAGATGGGGGCACAGAGAGAGACACGAGTGATTTCTGCACAGTGCAGCCAGCCCTGTGATAACTTTAGTTAGAATGTTGAAAATTAACATGGGTGTTAATGCCTCTCTGTTATCTCAAGAGGGTGACGTCTTCGTTGTTGTTTTTCCCCTTTCTTTTTTAATAGTCTGTGAGTCTTCTGTTGAATTAGCATTTTCTAATTTGTGAAATCAGTGAATAATTTGTAAGTAGGAGTTAACCACCTTTCCCTCCAGGTTATAACCAAATCTTGGTAAATAAGCAGCAGATTTAATCTTTGCTTATAATTTCAGGATAACCTAGTGGTTTTAGCTCCTTATAAAGCATGGAAAAAACAACACTACCATCATCTCCATCAATCTGCATAGCTTGATATAAGTTCCAGATTTTATTTATTTTATTTTTCAAAGAGAGTACAAAGCAATATTAAAGCAGAAAAGAGTACTAATGATAGAGAATTTCACTAAATAAAATAATATGAATTTGATAATAATTTTTGTATTGCATAATGTTCTTCTCAAATTAGTTGTTAAGATTCTAGATATATGTGTAAAAAATTGGAAGAAGACAAACTGCACTGCTATAAACATCAGTGCATAAATATCACTATGGTGTGATGTTTTTAGTTTTTCTGGGAAAATCTCCAGGAAGGGAAAAGCAGAGTTAAATGAGACTGCCGATCCTACTTACTTTAGGAATTTCCGTAGTGGCTGCATCAGTTTGCACTCCTACCAACAGTGGAGAAAGGTTTCTTTTTTCCCACAGTCCCTCCAGCATTTGCTGTTTGTTGACTTACTGATGTTAGCCATTCTTTCTGGGGTGAGATAAAAATTTGCCTTTCTCCAATGGTTAATGATGTTGAACATTTTAAAATATATTTATTTGCCATTTGTATTTCCTCATTTGAGAAGTGTTTATTTATCTTAGATGACCATTTTTGTAATGGATCTTTGAATTTGAGAGGCCTGAATTTTTAATTTATTTTCATACATTTTAGATAGAGGGCCTTTGCCATAGGGGCAACTGGCTATAATTTTTTTCCCCAGCTTATGGGTTTTCTTTTCACTGCATTGGTGCTTTCTTCTGAAGTGCAGAAACTTTTCAAAAAGATGAGATCTCAGTTGTGGGTTCACTGAAGTATTTCCCATGCAGCACTGAAGTTTAGTGCATGGTAATACACGTGGGTCTAGTTTTAGCCTTGGCATGTATTAAAGAAGCTATGTTCCTTCCTTTGTAAGTTCCAGATTTTCATACTCTGAGTACGTAGCAAACACTTTGTCACCATGCCCCAGGAACACAGACTTACAGGTCACAGCCCTGTGTCCTTTCTTCCCTTACTTTGGCATCATTTTTCCTCCCTGTTCTTCTGCAACCAGAGCTGTGCAGGAGGTGACAGGGCAGCGAGGAATCGTCATCACCCGCTCCACATTCCCTTCTTCTGGACGCTGGGCAGGACACTGGCTGGGGGACAACACGGCTGCATGGGACCAGCTGAAGAAGTCCATCATCGGTACAGGGGCTTGTTCCCTGGGATGGGTGGCAGGGAGGGAGGTGAGGTCATTGCTGAGGGAGGAGGAGCAGGCAGGGCCGAAGCCTCCCTGACCCCGATGTGGTTCTCATTGCAGGCATGATGGAGTTCAGCCTCTTTGGCATATCCTATGTAAGTGGCCTCAGATCCCTCCTGCTTGCTCACAAGGAGGTGGCGTCTTTCGGAAGTCAGCAGAAGCCTGGTTTATTCCCTCTTGTTTCAGACCGGGGCAGACATCTGTGGGTTCTTTCAAGACGCTGAGTATGAGATGTGTGCTCGCTGGATGCAGCTGGGTGCCTTCTACCCCTTCTCCAGGAACCACAACACCATTGGCACCAGGGTAGGACCTCAGCTCCTCTGCCTGTTTTCTTCTTCGTTTTTGTTTTTATTTTCTCACAGAAAATGCACTACCATTTTTGGGCTAACTTCATGGCAGCTTCTTTCCTGAGGAAATCTTCAAATGTGTTAGCCATTCCTTTTAATGAACCATGTTCCTCAGTATTGTTTAGGTGATTTTGTTTGATCAGAAAGATTCTTTGTCATGTATCCCAGGAGGAATGTCTGACTGCCCAGTGCGATTTGCTTTCTGGGAGAGGGTCAGTGTCCCTTTTCGGTGTATTAAGAATACTCGGGGAGTCTCAGCTCTAGCTATCTTTGCTGTAGCTGTGTGTGAGCCACGTGGAAGAATGTTCAGTGACCCTCTGACCTCTCCTGGTTCCCCTTCCACGAACTCTGAACACTTCTTTTCCTCCTTTAGAGACAAGACCCTGTGTCCTGGGATGCTGCCTTTGTGTCTATCTCCAAAAGTGTGCTGGAGACCAGATACACCCTGCTGCCCTACTTCTATACCTTGATGTACAGGGCCCACACGGAGGGCGTCACTGTG